>JAJAGP010007755.1:0-11522 GCA_025084515.1 Ancistrus triradiatus
GAAAGTAGGAAAAGACTGTAAAAAAGTTATAAAAACACACTACTGCGAAGAAGACGCAACTCTGGTTATTAGCTAATGGCTAACTACTGCAAACACAAGCCGGTATACCTGTAAAGTTACTAAATAACGATTAGCGGCAAAAAAAATATAATCCGCCGGTACGAGAATAAAATGATTAAGATGTTGTAAAAACCTACTATATATACGATTATATAAGATAAGGATGCGATCGGGAATTAAAATATATCAAAGGTAAAAGCTGCTAGCAGCTACGAAACGGCGTCCTGTGTGCAACCGCAGATCAGTCTGGGTTGCCAGATCCTCGCAATTCTCCGCGTCAGTTCTCTCAGCGTTCTCTCAGCGTTCTCTCAGCGTTCTCTCCAACCTTTGTTGGCAATCACAGAGGTCAAACGGTTCCTGTAAGTCTTCATCAGGTTTGCACATACTGTAGCTGGTATTTTGGCCCATTCTTTTATGCAAATCTCCTCTAGAGCAGTGATATTTTGGGGCAACATTGACTTTCAACTCCCTCCACAAATTTTCTATGGGGTTGAGGTCTGGAGACTGGAGACTGGGCCACTCCAACATCTTGAAATACTTTTTACAGAGCCACTCCTTTGTTGCCTGAGCAGTGTGTTGCCCGGAGAGAACGCTGAGAGAACGCTGACCACTGATTGCGAGGGATTGCGAGGATCTGGCAAGCCAGACCCATTTGCGCCGATTGCACACAGGACGCACGCTGTTTTGTAGCTGTTAGCAGTCTATTACCTTTGAACTATTTTAATTCCCGATCGCATCTGTATCATATATAATCGTATATATAGTACTTTTTACAACATCTTAATCATTTTCTTCTCGTACTGGTGGATTATTAACTTTACAGATATACCGGCTTGTGTTTGCAGTAATTAGCCATTAGCTAATTACCAGAGTTGCGTCGTCTTTTGCAGTAGTGTGTGATTGTATAACTTTCTTACAGCCTTTTCCCACCTTATTTTTTTCTGAGACTTAGTTTTTTGTGACGCTTTGTGTTAACTTTCCATTAACGCTTTAATCAAGCATTGCATTGAACCATCGGCTGCAGCTGAACCATATCTTCACTCGACACCCCATAACACCACTCGAAGCTACCTTTAATTCATTAATTGTACTAACATGGCTTCTGCTGCGCTTGTTCCCTGTGCCGAGTGTGGCATGTTTAGCTATTCTTCCTCCATCATTAGTTTAAATTTTATTTGTGATAGGTGTAGGCCTGTAGCCAGTCTGACGGAGAAGATTGTAGTTTTAGAGGTGCGCATCCATACATTAGAGAAGGCTAGCTCAGCTCCTAGCTTAGCAGATCTGGATGCCGAAGGTGAAGTTAGTGCCCCCACCCCGGCAGAGCCCTCGCAGCAGGGCAAGTGGGTGATGGTTCAGCGACGTAGTCGTAAGGCTAGCCCACGAGAGCACCACTCTTTACCTGTTCACGTGTCCAACAGGTTTACCCTCCTCAGTGATGTACCCACTGAGCAGCCTGTTGAAAGAGCTCTGGTCATAGGTGACTCTATTTTGCGACACGTGAAACTAGATACCCCTTTAGGGTTACCAGCAGCTAGAGTTACATGTATCCCAGGAGCCAGAGGGCTGGACATTGTAACGAGTCTTAGTGAACTCGAGAGCCACAGATTCTCTAGGATAGTTATTCATGTAGGGGCTAATGATATATGCCGTCATCAGTCAGAGGTTACTAAGGCTAATTTTGTAGAGGTGGTTAGAGTGGCGAAGGCGAGGTCCAATGCAGTAGTGTGCTCTGGCCCCATCCCAATGCGGCGAGGTGACCAAGCCTACAGCAGGTTATGGTCGCTGAACTGCTGGCTGTCCAAGTGGTGCTCTGAAAACAACGTGGGCTATATAGACAATTGGACAGCCTTTGAGGGTAAGCCTGGCCTTCTAGGATGGGACGGTGTCCATCCCACTCGGGAGGGTGCTGCTCTCATCTCCTGCAACATTGCCCATAGTCTTATGGCCCGATTGGTTAGGGGCCTTTTTATTTCTCTATTTTTAGTCCCCTTATTAATTCATGCACTTTCGTCCCCTCTCTTCCTTTTTTTCCTGTTCCGCCTGGCTCCTTTTCCTTTTCCTTCCCCTGAATACAGCACCATCTTTCTCCCACTTTCAATTCCGTCACATACCATCTGCTTAACATTCTATCTTCATTTTCCCCCCACTTCCTACCCTCTTCCTTTTCTTCTTATCATTTCACAACCGTAACTCACCCTGCCGCGGAGGGTGCCCTGCTCTCATCTCACTGCAACATTGCCCATAGTCTTATGGCCCGATTGGTTAGGGCTGGACTTCCCGACAGGGGGTCAGGCAGCAGACAGACCGGACTGTGTGCTTAACAATAAGGGAGGAGGGAGAAAGGAAAAATCAAAAAAAGAAAAAAAAGGAAGTGAAAAGGTTATGTTAAAAGCATCTGTTCCTAAACGGAAATGCTCCAAAAAGTCTGTTTTATAACTTCATTAGTATAAACACAGATAGCTCCCATAGAAATAACAACCTAAGACTAAAGCTAGGATAACATAACATTAGATCACTTACAAACAAAGCAGTGATTGTAAATGAAATGATCACTGATAAATGCTTACACGCTCTCTGTCTCACTGAAACTTGGATTAGACCTGATGAATATTTAGCCTTAAATGAAGGCTCACCTCCTGGATACAGTCATGCTCACCGCCCTCGTCCTAATGGTCGGGGGGGAGGCATAGCCACAATTTTTGACAAAGAGCTAGGTGTTATAACTAAATCCCATTACAAGGCTAATTCTTTTGAAATACTAATTTTTAATGTGACTGATCCATTGTTATGGAAGTCAAAACCATACTCTTTTCAGCTTATCACCATTTACCATCCTCCTTGTCCCTATTCAGAATTTCTTCAGGAATTTGCTAACTATCTTTCCTGCTTAGTACTGTCAACAGATAAGGCTTTAATTGTAGGTGATTTCAATATTCACTTTGAGAATGAGCAGGTTCAACTTAAAATTGCTTTCGAGTCCATCTTAGAATCCATGGGCATCACTCAGAATGTGATGGGACCAACCCACCGCTGTAATCATACATTAGATCTAATATTAACATTTGGTATCAATATAGATAACCTTGATATTTTCCCACAAAGTGATTCGATTTCAGATCACTATCTTTTAGTATTTGAGCTATCACTAATAAATAAAATCCTTCTGCCTCGTTATCACACCAAGCGCACTATCTCATCTGCTACTCCAGCTGCGTTTATTAAAAACATACCAAACTTGAAATTTAATACACCTACGGAGATCAATCATCTTGAGTGTGTAAATGACCAATTAGAATGTGTGTTTTGCTCATTCCTGGATATGATTGCTCCTGCTAGGGTCAAACACATTAGGGGAAAAAAAGGCTAGCACCATGGTATAATGACCACACCCATACCTTAAAGCAAAGAACACGGCATCTAGAGCGCAAGTGGAGACATAGTAAATTGGAGGTGTTTAAGATTGCTTGGAGGGACAGCATGGCAGAGTATAAGCATGCCCTTACTAAAGCTAAAGCTGCATAATTCTCCTCAGTCATAGAGAAAAATAAGAATAATCTAAGATTTCTCTTTAATACAGTTTCCAAATTAACAAAAAACCCTATAGAAAGTGACTCTCCCGTTCTGTGTAATTTTAACAGTAATGATTTCATGACTTTCTTTAATGATAAGATAGAAAACAGTAGGCATCAAGCTCGATGCTCATCACATCACCAAACTGTTCAGCAACCTTCCAGATGCAGCACTAGTGAAGACATCTGTTTAATGAGCTGTAAATCAAGATTAGAATCTTTTACCCTAATTACTATTACTGAACTATCCACACTTATCAGCTCGTTTAAGTCATCAACATGTTTATTAGATCTAATTCCTACCTGTTTACTCAAACAAGTAATACCTAGTATTATAGAGCCAGTGTTAGTTATTTTAAATTCATCCCTTAGCTTTGGTTATGTGCCGAAATCCTTTAAGCCTGCCGTCATCAAACCATTGATTAAAAACCCAATCTTGACCCTTGTGTGATATCTAATTATAGACCAATTTCAAATCTACCGTTTCTGTCCAAAATCTTAGAAAAAGCCGTCTATCAGCAGCTCTGCAGTTACCTCCAAAGGAATGAAATTTATGAAACATTTCAATCTGGCTTCAGGCCCCATCATAGTACTGAAACAGCATTAATTAGGGTACTAAATGACTTGTTAATGTCCTCAGATAAGGGATGTGTTTCTTTTCTTATTCTGTTAGATTTAAGTGCAGCATTTGACACTATAGATCATGATGTTTTACTAAACAGACTAGAAAATACTGTAGGTATTAAGGGATTAGCACTTTCTTGGTTTAAATCCTTCTTAAAAACGATCCGGGTACCAGTTTGTTAATATAAATCAGCTAGAATCTAAGCTCTCAAAAGTGAAGTTATGGCGTCCCTCAGGGGTCAGTGCTTGGGCCGCTTTTATTCTCTCTGTACATGCTGCCACTAGGCTCAGTTATTCGTAAACATGGCATTAGTTTCCACTGCTACGCAGATGATACACAGCTGTACATATCAGCCAAACCTAATGACAGCCTTACAATCAACAAAATTGAGGACTCTGTAAAGGAAATAAAAGATTGGATGTTATTTAATTTTCTCTTACTTAACTCAGATAAAACTGAGGTTCTATTAGTGGGACCCAAGGCTGTGAGAGACAGGTTGGCTACATTTATCCTAAATCTAGATGGCTGTCCAGTATTGCCCAGTCCATCTATAAAAAACTTAGGGGTCACATTTGATTCAGATCTCTCCTTTGATGCGCACATTAACAGCATCACTCGAATTGCTTTCTTTCAATTACGTAATATCTCTAAACTTAGAAATTTCCTCTCTTTTAATGATGCAGAGAAACTTGTTCATGCGTTTATAAACTCAAGGTTGGATTACTCTATCGCCTTACTTACTGTATGCTGTAGTAAATCTATGAATAAACTTCAATTAGTTCAGAATGCAGCCGCCCGAGTGCTAATTCGAACTAGAAAATTTAATCATATCACTCCTGTTCTATCATCACTGCACTGGTTGCCAGTTAAATTCCGCATTGATTACAAAATACTTCTTATAACTTATAAAGCTCTACATGGCCTGGTCCCACATTATCTGAGTGAACTCTTAGAGTTTTACAATCCAACTTGTCTACTTCGTTCGCGGGGTACAGGACTTCTTTTAGTTCCTAGAATTAAAAAAGTGACAGCAGGGGGAAAGTCTTTCTCATACATGGCCCCCCAACCATGGGATAAACTTCCCACTTTTGTTCGAGACGAGCTGTTTTTCGGTACCAGTTCCAGCCCCTGCAGCAGATGTTCATGAACATCCGCAGCAGCTTCACTCAGGCTGCTTCCGCCATCAGCTCCAGCCCCATCATACACGGGCCACTTAATGCCGATGTGCGTATTTCACATTTTATTTGAACTATGACTCCTTGACTTTAATTTCGTTCTTAGATTTATCATCTACGCCACCCAAGGAGGTTGGGTCCCTTTTTGAGTCTTGGTCTTTCCAAGGTTTCTTCCTCATTACACTCAGGGAGTTTTTCCCTGCCACTGTCACTCTAGACTTGCTCAATTTGGAATTGGATGTAGATATTAGGAAATAATCTATACTTGTAAAGTTGCTTTGAGACAATGCTCCTTTGTAAAAATCACTATATAAATAGATCTGACTTGACTTGTGTCTATGATCATTGTCATGCTGGAAGACCCAACCACGTTCCATCTTCAATGCTCTCACTGATGGAAGGAGGTTTTAGCTTAAAATGTCACGATACATGGCCCTGTTCATTCTTCGCTAAACACGGATCAGTCATCCTGTCCCCCTTGCAGAAAAACAGCCCCAAAGCATGAGGTTTCCACCCCCCATGCTTCCCAGTAGGTATGGTGCAACTCGGAATTCTTCTTCCGCCAATCACGGCGAGTTGAGTTTTTACCAAAAAGTTCTATTTTGGTTTCATCTGACCACATAATATTCTCTCAACCCTCTTCTGGATCATCCATATGCTCTCTGGTAAACTTCAGATGGGCCTGGACATGCACTGGCTTAAGCAGGGGGACACGCCTGACACTGCAGGATCTGGGTCCCTTTCAGCATAGTGTGTTACTGATGGTAGCCTTGTTAATTTGGACCCAGCTCTCTGCAGGTCATTCATCAGGTCCCTCCATGTAGTTCTGGGATTTTTGCTCATCGTTCTCATGATCATTTTTACCCCACGGGATGAGATCATGCGTGGAGCCCAGATCGAGGGAGATTATTAATGGTCTTGTATGTCTTACATACAAGATTGCTTCCACAGTTGATTTATTCACACCAACCTGCTTGCCTATTGTAGATTCACTCTTCCCAGCCTGGTGCAGGTATACAGTTTTCTTCCTGGTGTCCTTCGACAGCTTTTTGGTCTTGGCCATGGTTGAGTTTGGAGTCTGACTGTTTGAGGCTGTGGACAGGTGCCTTTTATACAGATAATGAGGTCAAACATGTGCCATTAATACAGGTAACGAGTGAAGGACAGAAGAGCTTTTTAAAGAATACGTTATGATGTCTGTGAGAGCCAGAAATCTTGCTTGTTTGTGGGTGACCAAATACTTATTTTCCACCATGATTTACTATTAAATTCTTTAAAAATCCTACAGTGTGATTTCCTGGATTTTTTTTCTCATTTTGTCTCTCATAGCTGAAGTGTACATATGATGAAAATTACAGACCTCTCTCATCTTTCTAAGTAGGAGAACTTGCACAATCCGTGACTGACTAAATACGTTTTTGCCCCACTGTATATGATTCCGCTTTGTACGGAGACATATCCCCAGAGCTTTTTCCACTGTTGTATGCAGTGGTAAGTGCTTTTATAGCCTCACAGATTGATCTATCGATCCACGGAAAGATTTTTGATTCAGAAAGATCTTAACCATCACCATGGAAACAATGTCATCAGTCACTTTGGAAATAAAGCTCATAACTACTGCCGTAAACTCATCAACGTCATCAGAGTTTGCCCGACATATCCCAGTCTACATCACTCAGCACGTCCTGTAGCATGGCCTCTGATTGGACGGACCAGCGTCTGACCTCTTTCATCACCAGAGCTTCCTGTTTAATCCTTTGTGTATATTCCGGCATGAGAAATATGGCTTTGTATGCATTTTTGACGGGGTGTAATAATGGTTCAGTGTATTATTGCCCCTAGTTGGACAGGTTGTGTGCTGATAGACATATGGCATAACTTGTTTGAGGTTTGCCTTGTTAAAGTCCCCAGCCACGATGAGGGCTGCATCCGGATGCTTGGTGTAGTCTTTGCTGACAGTATCTTGCAGCGAGGTTAGCGCTTTGTTCGTGTCCGCCTGTGGTGGAATATAAACTGCTATAATGGGTCACACCATTTGTTGTCTGTCATGAAACATACACCTCCACCTTTTGTTTTTTCTGATTCCTCCATCCTGTCCATTCGAAACATGAAGAATGTTTCAGCTGGTTGGACAGTGAGTTTTGGAATCATAGCTGAAAGCCATGTCTCCATGAAACAAAGAATGTTGCAGTCGTGTATGTCCCTCTGGAAGCATATAAAAGCCCTGATGTCAGCCAGCTTGTTGTCCAAGGATTGAACATTTGCAAGCAGGATACTGGGCAGTGGAGGACAATATGCTCTCTTATTCCGGTACATTTTCCCCGATGTTTCTTCTTGTTAGGATTTCTCCTAGGAGGCTTGCCTCCCTTGTTGAGGTCCTCGTTCCGTAGAATCTCAATCGGCCAGGTAGAACCGTCGCGTAAAACTTCCTAAAACAGGTGAGTGCATTTGCTTTTAATGTTCAAAAGTGTACTGGAGTCGTAAGTTAACAATGCTAGTGTCGGTGAGGCTAGAGAACACAAAAAACTAAATAAATAGCCAACAGAAAGCACAGTCTGAGAGGAGCAGTCACGGAGCATGTCTACTGTATCGCGTTAAGCCCGCTCACGTTTACTCTTTCGTGGTAATCCTGCTCAAGTCCACTGTTTCGCAGTAAGCCCTCTCATGTTACTGTTTCGCGGTAAGCCCGCTTGTGTTCACTGTTTCACGGTAAGCCCGCTTATGTTACTGTTTCGCGGTAAGCCTGCTTGTGTTTGTTGTTTTGCAGTAAGCCCGCTTATATTCAGTGTTTCCTGGTAAGCCTGCTCATGTTACTGCCTTGAGGAAAGCCCGCTTCTGTTTATTGCCTTGTGGTGTCCCTTGTTTGATTTATGTTTGCTCTGTGGCTTCCTTGTTATAAGTAAAATAAGATGGTTATTTACGTTGAACCTGCGCTAGTCTCCATCACCACTCCGGTTAGGCCCCGTTGTTACAGACACATTATTATTTATTATAAGGGTACTTCAGATAAAAAAATATATATATATTATATATGTATATATGTATATATATATGTGTGTGTGTGTGTGTGTGTGTGTACATATATATTGTTGTAATTCAGCCACATTGGAGGGTTTTTGAGCATGAACGGCCTTTTAAAGGTCATGCCACAGCATCTCAATAGGATTCAGGTCAGGACTTTGACTAGGCCACTCAGAGGTGGACTTGCTGGTGTATTTTGAATCATTGTCCTCAAGTTCGTTTCAGCTTGAGGTCATTAACAGATGGCCGGACATTCTCCTTCAGGATGTTTTGGTAGACAGCAGAATTGATAGTTCCATTTATCACAGCAAGTCTTCCAGGTCCTGAAGCAGCAAAACAGCCCCAGACAATCACACTACCACCACCATAATTTACTGTTGGTATAATGTTCTTTTTCTGAAATGCTATGTTACTTTTACACCAGATGTAATGGGACACACCTTCCAAAGAAGTAATCTTTTGTCTCGTCAGTCCACAGAATGTTCTCAAATGTCTTGGGCATCATCAAGATGTGTTCTGGAAAGACTGAGATGAGCTTTTTCACACAAGGCCATGTAGGTTTGGATGTTTCTGAAACACTTAAGTGTGACAAACATGCAAAAAACAAATAGGAAATCACTAAAACTGTTTACAGACACTGTGTTAAGACTGTGGGGATATTAAAAAATATGTAACATATGTACATATGTAAAAGATGTAAAAGTATAGGTAAAATTTTGCACTTACCGGTTGATCTTCTTCCTCGCCCTGTTCCTTTAGAAATGGCGTCAGATCCAGCTTCCTGTTTTAAAGTAGCCAAAGGGCCTTCAGTTAACTCGAGGGGAAGGAACTGCATCGCGTGGTCAGAACGACAGAACGCATCATTGGATCTGACCTCCAGCCGATTACAGAAAAAAGCAGGCAGCATCAGCAGAGACACAACACACCCTGGACACCACTTGTTTGACTTGCTACCATCTGGCAAGAGGTACAGGGCTATCCATGCTCATACAAACATACTGAGAAACAGCTTCTTCCCTAGAGATGTGGCCTCCACTACACCAAACTGACTCATATAACTTCTCACACCATCCTAATATGCTGGACATTCCTCATACATGCACATATGCACAGTCACTTTACACAGCAACCCATTTGCTACTTAGACACCCATCCCAAGAGACTGCTTTCCTGGACACTCTTCACACTTTAAACACACTGTCATAATACTACTCATACTCATTAATGTATTTTGCTACTTTATTTATAACTGCTACTTTGTATATTACTGCTATCTGTTTATTCTTTACTTACTATTTCTTGGAGAGTGTTGCGCTAAATTTGTACACATTGTACCCAAGTAAAATGACAATAAAAGGTTTCTGTTCTATTCTATTCTATTCTATTCTATTCTATTCTATTCTATTCTTGTAGTGCTCCTCCTCATGAAAGAAAGGATTTTCTATGTGCATATGTTCTCTAGGGCTACCGTATTGTTGACCCAATGCACAGTCCTCCATGAACAGGTTAACAGTGTTTGGTTTGCAATGATTTTATCAATGTCATTAGAACATTCATTGAACTAAGTGAGAAATCCATCAACTGCTGACAGCAAGCTCTAGAATAATGGCCGTTAGGCAATAATAATACTTAATAGGATTTTTATTCCACTTAATCTCATCTCCTCTTAACAGAGGTCCCATGTCAAAGTGAGGGAGGGATTTTAGGGGACGCTGGGAGAGATATTTATGTAGATGGCACCATCTTCTGTATTATATATGACTGCTGCATATGAGCATGTTTTATAGTGATCTTTGTTTGTGCATGTGAACATCTTCAGATTTAAAATTTCATAAGACATCATATCTCATATTGTCAAACAAGTGCCTTAATGTTATATACTAAAACTCAACACTGCAGTTTCTTTCATTTTTTATATATATATATATATATATATATATATATATTTATATATATATATATATATATATATATATATATATATATATTTTTTTTTTTTATATATTTTTATATATATATATATATATATATGTATATATATATACACATATATAGTGCCTTGCAAAAGTATTCGGCCCCCTTGAACTTTTCAACCTTTTGCCACACTTCAGGCTTCAAACAAAGATATGAAATTGTAATTTTTTTTGTGAGGAATCAGCAACAAGTGGGACACAATCGTGAAGTGGAACCAAATTTATTGGATATTTTAAAATTTTTTAGAAATAAAAAACTGAAAAGTGGGGTGTGCAATATTATTCGGCCACTTTACTTTCAGTGCAGCAAACTCACTCCAGAAGTTCCGTGAGCATCTCTGAATGATCCAATGTGGACCTAATAACTGATCATGATAAACAGAATCCACCTGTGTGTAATCAAGTCTCCGTATAAATGCACATGCTCTGTGATAGTCTCAGAGTTCTGTTTAAAGCTCAGAGAGCATCATGAAGACCAAGGAACACACCAGGCAGGTCCGAGATACTGTTGTGGAGAAGTTTAAAGCCGGATTTGGATACAAAAAGACTTCCCAAGCTTTAAACATCTCAAGGAGCACTGTGCAAGCGATCATATTGAAATGGAAGGAGTATCAGACCACTGCAAATCTACCAAGACCCGGCCGTCCCTCTAAATTTTAAGCTAAAACAAGGAGAAGACTGATCAGAGATGCAGCCAAGAGGCCCATGATCACTCTGGATGAACTGCAGAGATCTACAGCTGAGGTGGGAGACTCTGTCCATAGGACAACAATCAGTCGTACACAAAGCTGACCTTTATGGATGGAGTGGCAAGAAGAAAGCCATTTCTCAAAGATAAACGTCTTGTTTAAAGTTTGCCACAAGCCACCTGGGAGACACACCAAACATTTGGAAGAAGGTGCTCTGGTCAGATGAAACGAAAATCGAACTTTTTAGCCACAATGCAAAATGTTATGTTTGGCGTAAAAGTAACACAGCTCATCACCCTGAACACACCATCCCCACTGTCAAACATGGTGGTGGCAGCATCATGGTTTGGGCCTGCTTTTCTTCAGCAGGGACAGGGAAGATGGTTAAAATTGATGGGAAGATGGATGGA
>JAJAGP010007756.1:0-11515 GCA_025084515.1 Ancistrus triradiatus
TCCTGTATGCTTAAACCTGCACGTAAACAACCAGTTAAAAGGGGGAAGCCTTCTACCTCCTTCATCCACTCACATACAAGTGCTCAGGCATGTTGTATCTGAGTTGATCTCTGCGCAGATAATAAACATTGTCTACTGCTTTATTCCAGCACCAGTGTCTGTGACTTTGTTCTCCCATATTTGAAAATTCCCACCACACCAACCAGCACAAACCAAAGCAATTAACTGCTGTGCAAACAACACCACAAGTCACAAAATCACAGCAGTAAATGTTCCACCAAATAATCAGATCCCAGACGAGCCCCCAATTGTTATGTGCTCGGTATGGAGCAGCATAGACCATTAACAAGGTCTCACTAGGCCATAACACCTAAGAGAGACTGAAAGAGACAGCAATTGACACACCACTGAGCAATTCATGGTTGCATCATTTAGGGGTTTATTGACAACTAAACGTTCCAACATTAAATAGGGTTAAGACAGCCAAGTCTCCAGGGGTAGGCCACGCCAAAACAATAAACAAAACACACACCCCTGGCAGGTCAGTGACCATAACTCAGTTGATTTTCAATGTACAGCAACGAAATTTGGCAGGCTTGATACCGGGTGCAATCTGAGGTGATATGTCATGCTTTTGCTGTCCTTGAGGTCCCTGGCGGGTCACTGGGGCCTCTGGAAGGTCATCGCATGTAAGTCAGTCAGTTTTAGACCTAACGTTTTGTAGTTCAGTAGGATTGGTCCCGTGTGCACCCTGAGGTGACTACAATGACTATAGTCGGCTTTTGACCTACATACTCGGTCCCTGACGCACGTCGCAGGGGCACGCACCGCCACAACACACTCGCAGTTTCTGCAGGAACTGCACTTTCTAGTTAATAGTGTGTCGCGCAAGCGACACACTAATTGTTCTTCGTATTATTATTGCCTATATAGGCAATCACACTACTGTTATCCGAAAGTCTTATTTTTCTTCCTTCCTTCTTCTTCTTCTTTTTATTATTATTATTCTTTTTATTATTACGGCCACGAAATTCGGCAAGCTTGGTCCCGGGTGCAATCTGAGGTGACATGATGACCTTTGGGCCCCTGTAGACTTCGGCTGGGCACTAGCTCCCCTGGGAAGGCCAATGACTGTAACTCAGTCAGTTTTCGACCTATGGCCACAATATTCGGCGGGCTTGGCCCCGGGTGCAATCTGAGGTGACGTGATGACCTTTGGGCCCATGAGGTACACTAAGGGTCGACCATTGCAGAGTGGCAATCACACTCGCGTTTTCTTGAGGAAATGCACCTCTAGTTAGTGTGTTGCGCAAGCAACACACTATTGTTCTTCCTATTATTAGTGTGTTGCGCAAGCGACACACTAATTGTTCTTCGTATTATTATTATTATTATTAATTTTATTATTATTAGTGTGTTGAGCAAGCAACACACTATTGTTCTTCCAAATATTATTTTTATTATTATTATTATTATTATTTCACCTGATTTTCGGTTCGCATCTCCTCCTACAGTTTTCGAGATATCGACACGGGACAAACACCAAAACGTCCGGCATGTTCCGCAGAAGTGTGCTTGTCGATAGCAAAGAGAAATGTTGTTGCATTCGCACGCTACACTCGCATTTGTGCGAAAAAACGTCCCATTCACTTGAATGGGATTTTTCTAAAAACTACCCTAACTCGGTCAACTCAGCTCAAACACGAAACTCGCCATGCTCGGCTGTGGGCTCACAGAGACCCGACATCTCAAGTTACGGACAGATATCACTCTTTGATCACTTTCTATCACTCTTTAAAAATCACTCCATTCATTTAATAGGGCAGAAGCTAGAGTGTGCACTCTAGATTTCAGGGAAAATTGATTAATTCACTTTTTCACTGAACAAACTTCTCTAAAATCCTGATACTTTCACCTAGAAACTCAATTTAAACTTCAAATGGTAGAGATACTTCCCCTCCATAACTCATCAAAAGATGGCATCGCTAAACAAACTACTTTTCGAGTTATGATGATTTGTTTGAGACTAGGGACTGAAACTTCCCTCATTCACAGCCATGTTAAATTTGGGAACGGCGAGGCGCCATTTTTCAAAGTTTCATTTGTGTTTAACCTGTCATAACTTTGAGCATTTTTCGTCAATCCACATCATCTTATACAGTAGCGATCTGCAAGGTGTCCTCTCTCACACAAACTTTTCAGATTAATTGATTGGTTACATATTTTTGAGTTATGGACCATTTTGAAAGAGGTGCAAAGTCACTCTTAACGCTCTTTCTTTCATGTTTTCGCGGAAAAAAAACAAACGTGTGGTTTTAAAATCATTATACTTTCACCTAGAAACTCCATTTAAATTTCAAATAGTTTAGACAATACTTTCACCTTCATGAAACCCACAAAATATCTAGTCTTTCACACAAATTACTTCTCCAGTTGTATGAGCGTTTGTTTGACACCTCCTTGAAAAGCATTGAGCGGCAGACGAGAGACGATTCTTCCATTCCATTCGATTCAAACACACACGGTGCAGGCCCACGCCCCACACACGGAGAGCACATTGCAATGAAGACGGAATTCTTTGATGACGTTAGATTTGCATCAATATGCGTAATATGAAAAGGCTCATCATTACTGTAAAAACTATTGTCATTAATAAACAGTACAAACCTTTAAAGTCGGGGGATTAATAACATCACTGTAATCACCCGAGCACAGAGTAAAACATCATGGCCGTCACAGCCGGAAAACGCTCAATTCATTATTGTTCACTACCCCACTAGCTCCCTTCTATATTTCTTAAAGACCCAGACAGCTTCTTAATGTAAAAATCGCGTTACAAGACAATTACTTTTCATCTAGAAAACTCCATTTAAACTGCAAATGGGAGGGGACATTTTACTTCCCATTATTCCAATCATTCATCCAAGGAATGGCATCGGTAAACAAATTATTTTTCGGACTTATGAATTCGATTTTGTTCGACACTAGGGACTGACAGGTCCCTCATTGACAGCAATGTCAGCAATGTTGTAAAATGTGGGAACGGAGAGGCGAGGCGCCTTTTTTCCCAAAGTTTCATTTGTGTTTTTCTAAACCTGTCATTAGCTTTGAGGCTTTTTCGTCAAATCCATCATCATTCTTGTATCCTAGGCGATCTGGCAGGGGTCCTCTCTCAAAACAACCTTTTCAGATAATTGATTGGTTTACATATTTTCTGGAGAGTTATGACCATTTGTTTCAGAGGTCCGAAAAATCGCTTGAAAAGTCACTTTGTACACGGACTCTTGTCCGACGGAACAAACGTGTGTAAAATCATTATACTTTCACCTAGAAAACTCCATTTAAATTTCCAAAATGGTAGACATACTTCCCCTTCATGACACACCAAAATACTCACGTCATTCATTCAACATTAACTTCTCCTGTTATGAGGCGTTTGTTGAGGGCTGCACGGAAGAGGAAGGGACGCTCAGAGCTCCAAGACGTGGGGGGGGGCCCCCTTTATGTGCCGTTCGATTATCAAACACACACGCAGGGCCACGCCCACAACACGGGGAGAGAGCACATCGCGATTGAAAAAAAAACGGATTCTTTGAACTTTATATTTGCATCAATATGTGTTAATATGAAACGCTTCATCATTACTGTAAAAATATATTGTCATAAACTAAACAGGTCCAAAACCTGTAAAGTCGGGTTAAACATACCTCACTTGTGTAAATCCATTAACGAGCCACAGACACTTAAAAACAAAACATGGCCGGCACAGCCGGAAACGCTCAATTCAATTTCACTACTGTTCACTACACACTAGCTGACACCTTCCTTCTTAAAGGGCCCAGGGGACAGCTCTTGTAGCGTGATAAGCCGTACCCCCCCCTCTCTCTTCCCCTTTTCACAAGCCGTTCAAAAAGCTTACAAACACTTCGGAATTCAAAAAGGCCATCTGGACCGGATCGTGCAGGCTCAAGGGCAACAACGGTTGATTCGTTCTAACACGTTCCAAAAAAAAAAAGGTCTGTTAACAAGACCTGTGACATCATCACCCATCTCGCTGGCAATAAAATAAGTGGCGAGTCCATGTATACATTTAAAAGGGGGAACTCGCCTTTCATCCTTCAAGAACCACTGATTGTGGCCAGAAAGATAAACGCTAAAACAGAACACAAAACAAAAGGGTAAAGATAACGGGTTTCCTGACCCCCTACACTGTTGAACCCCTCATCACCAAGCCCCTTTTTGTAAGCCTTATCACCCAGAAAGGGGCGCCAGGCAGGGACAGCCCTGGATTTACATACCAAGAAACGATCGTCGTCCTGTAAGAAGCACAACTCTAATAAGTGTATTAATCTCCTGATGGGAAAAGTCTATCTTCATCGAAACGTTTTTATTACAGAACAAATGACATTGGCTTCCTAATGAGTCCAAATATGCCATATTCATTTGGATGATTCATACAAAGAAGTGGATCAAGGATATTTCGTCATATCCACACACACATTATATACATTGTTACTGAACTGTCACATATCTACTCAGTTAATGTTTTAGTATAATGATCTTTCTCTTATTTTTCAATTCTTAAAGTGATCCCGGTTGATTATTAGAAGTAACAGCTTTTGCCTATGTGTATTGATCGCTCGGGTTTTTTTTTTTTCTTGTTCATACTCATAAAAGAACGAATGTGAAGTTATTTACAATGTACCGCTTCCTACCTCTTATATTAATCATGTTATTGTTTAGTATAGTGAATGCATGTATTGTAGTTAGAATGACTTAAGGATGTCCTAGTTTATAGATTCAACTAAGGATTTTTACTCTTTCGTAAGGGGACGCTTTTGGACGTCCTCGGTATTTTACGATAGGCAAAAAAAAAAAAGTGCTCAAAGTTTGTGGTCTGTAGCGACACCACCCTACCGACCTATGATGACATTAGCAGAACTAGCCACGAGAGGTGGGATTTAATGGCGAAACCGACCTCTCATGGCTAAGGTCTGGGACGGACCCCGAAATATCCCGCCTCAGCCAGAAATATACAATAGTCGACGTGCAAAGCCAACAACTAACTAAACTACTTTACTTCTTTTTACTCTTTTTACGCTTACGGGACTCTTACTCTTACTTTTGCTTTTTGTCTTTGTTCCTTGAAGTTCTCTAGTCCTTTTTATTTTGCCAGCATCGGTTAATTTTTAGGTTTAAAGTTTAAGTTTCTTTTTCTTTGTATCCAGCCATTCTTAGAAATTCGGGTATCGCCGAACGAATTAAGAAAATAGTAAGCCAAACCAAAAAGATCGCTACCTATAACTAGACTACAGTCTCGGAATGAGTTTTTGTTTGAAGCTGGGGCGTGGTACTCGAACGCTGTGTAACTCTACCTTCACCGCTGGCCAGGGTGGAAAATCTGAGTTATAAAGCTGCAAGTCTAGATCGGGTTAGTTTAGGACCCCGGAACGCCAGCTCAGGGAAGAAGAAGCCGAACCAAAGCGGAGGCCAGCGACAAACACGTGGCTCCAACGCACTTACCGACGAAAGCCGAAGGCGGAAAGCTGGGCTGAACCTCCGAGGGTCCTGCGAACCGTCTCTGTTGAATCGGAAGAGGAGAGAAACGGCTGGCGATTCCTCCCTGCGATTCTCGGACGAGAGGGGCTGACGCCCGGCCCATTGCATCTTCTTCCGCGTGAAGGCCCCGCAAACGGGTTAAGGCGACAAGTTAGTTACCTCTGTGTGTCTTATATGGGTCCCTGATTCTAGAAATCTTGCGTTTAATCTAAACCAACGCTTCGACATAGACTTATCCGTGTCTGAATAGCTTCCACGAAACCATACGTGACCAACGTAACTTGTTTGATTAAAAGTTCACCGTTTTATAACTAGTCCATAACGATCCTTAGTGGTAGAGATATTTTGATTGTTGAGTTGCACCTAGAGTCAATTTGGGTTTTTGATTTTTAATTACTGTGATATGTGCGCTTGCCATTATTCCCCGTTTCCATACTGTGATTTATACATGTTCATCGTCTTTTCATGATTTTGACTCCGAGCTACACTCCTTATTACATCAAATAATTTATTGGTATTGCTTTGTTTGAAGTGAATAAACTTGTTATAAGCTTTTGAACTTGCCTGGAAGTGTGAGATTTGTCATTCAAAGGTCAGGAAAATAAATACTTGGGATTCATATTTCAGACTTAGACTGATCAAGTTGTTTCATTTTTAACTGGTACCCAAATCTACCAGTGAGTTATTTCATAATTAATTAATATTTATTCATAATTAAATTGATTTGGTGGTGCCTCGTATTCCTTAATTAATTAAAATATATCTTAATTAACCAAAGTTTAATAAAAAAAAATCAAAAATCCCCAATTAAAGTGTAGCCTAGGGTTTGCTACAGCTCTTATGTGAATCGCATTACCATGACAAAATTACTACCATGGCTTACTAAACTGTAACTCAGTTATTTATTGGACCTATGGCCACAACATTCAGCAAGCCTTGGGTCCCAGGTGAAATATGAGGGTGAACATGTGACGCCCCAATAACGCCCCCAGAGAACCCCGGCTGGGCACTGGGGCCCCCTGGCGGGCGGGCCAAAAATGACTAAAAACTCGGCCAGTTCCGACCTACGTACACAAAATTATGGAACAGGCTTGGTCCTGGGTGAAATTCTGATGGTGACATGTCATGGGCCATGGGGCCCCTGTGGACCCGGCTGGGGAACTGGGGCCGCTGGCGGGCCAATGACCGTAAACCGTAACTCAGTCGGTTTTCAACTATGGGCTTATGGCCACAAAACTTGGCAGGGTGGTGTAGGGTCAAATCTGAGGGGTGACGATGTGATGCCCATGGGGCCCCTGTGGACCCCGGCTGGGGGCACTGGGGCCCACCAAGCGGGCCCAATGACCGTAACTCTGTTTAGTTTTCGAGCTATGGCCACAAAATTGGCCAGGCCTTCGTCCAACAAAGAATTTCTGACCATGACATGTGATGAGATTTATCATCATACAACCCGGCCAACTTAATGTCGATGTTGGCATACTTAACATTTCTATTCGAAAACTTGACTCCACATGACTTTAGTTCGCTCTTAGATTTATTCATATACGCCGCCCAAGGAGGTTGGGGAGGTTGGGTCCTTTTTTGAGTCTTGGTCTCCCAAGGTTTCTTCCTAGAACTAGGGAGGTTTTTCCTTGCCACTGTCGCCCTAGGCTCGCTCAAATTGGGATTGGACGTAGTTATTAGGAGATAATTCTAAACTTGTAAAGTTGCTTTGAGAGACAATGCTTCCATTGTAAAAAAGCGCTATATAATAAATAAATCTGACTTGAAAAATCTGACATGTGATGCCCATGGGGCCCCTGTGGGACCCCAGCAGGGACACTTGGGCACCTGGTGGGCCAATGACCGTAATAAGTCAGGCAGTCAGTTATTGATTTAGGACCACGAAATTCGACCAGACTTGGTCCTTGCGTGCTATTCTGAGGTGAAAATGTTCAGGCCCATTGGGGCCCCTGTGAACCCCAGCAGAACCACTGGGGGACCCTAGCAGGCACATTGACCGTGACTGACTTAGTTCAGTTATTGATTGATGACCACGAAATTCGCCAAAGCTTGGTGCTTGCACTGGCCTTGCATTGCTTCTGAGGTGAACGGGTGATGTGATGGCCCATGGGGGCCCTTTGTAGACCCCCAGCAGGGGGGAAAAACTGGGGCCCTGGCAGGCCAATGGACCGTAACCTCAGTCAGTTTTGTCCTACGGCCCATTAAATTAAAATTAGGCGCCCCGGCCAGGCTTGGTCCCGGGGTGAAATCTGAGGTGACAATCCTGATTGTCCATGGGGGTCCTTGGTGGGACCCCCGGCAGGGCACAGGGGCCCCTGGCAGGGCAATGACCGTGGACTCAGTCAGTTATTGGTTATGACCACGAGATTTTGGCAGGCTGGTCCCCAAGGTTGCAAATTCTGGAACTGGGTAAAAAAAAACATGTCATACCCTGAGGTGACTACAATGGACTACAGTCAGCTTTCGAACTACATACTCGGTCCCTGATTTGCACCGTCCACAGGGTAACGCACCGTCGCAAACACACGTCGCAGTTTCTGCAGGAACTGCACTTTCTAGTTATTATTATTATTATTTTTATTATTCCACCAAATTTTCGGTACGTATCTCCTCCTACAGTTTTCAAGATATCGACACGGGACAAACACCAAAACGTCCGGCATGTTCCGGAGAAGTGTGCTTGTCGATAGCAAAGAGAAATGTTCTTGCATTCGCACGCTACACTCGCATTTGTGCGAAAAAACGTCCCATTCACTTGAATGGGATTTTTTTTAAAAACTTCCATAACTCGGTCAATTTTTGAGCTACAAACACGAAACTCGGCATGGTCGGACCTGGGCTCTCCCAGACCCATCATCTCAAGTTTCAGACAGATATCCCTCTTTGATCACTTTCTATCACTCTTTAAAAATCACTCCATTCATTGAATAGGGCAGAAGCTAGAGTGTGCACTCTAGATTTCAGAAAAATCGAATAATTCACTTTTTCACTGAACAAACTTCTCTAAAATCCAGATACTTTCACCTAGCAACTCCATTTAAACTGCAAATGGTAGAGAAACTTTCCCTTTATAACTCATCAAGAGATTGCATCGCTAAACACATTATTTTTCGAGTTATGACGATTTGTTCGGGACTAGGGACTCAAACTTCCCTCATTGACAGCCATGTTAATTTTTGAAATTCCGAGGAGGCTTTTTCCAAAGTTTCATTTGTGTTCAACCTGTCATAACTTTGAGGCTTTTTTGTCAATCCACACCATTTTATACCGTAGCGATCAGCAAGGGGTCCTCTCTCACACAAACTTTTCAGATAATTGATTGGTTAAATATTTTTCGAGTTATAATCATTTGTTTGACAGGTCCAAAATTGCTTGAAACTGAGATTTTAGGGATTTTTATTAATTCACTTTTTCACTGAACAAACGTGTCTAAAATCATTATACTTTCATCTAGAAACTCCATTTAAACTTCAAATGGTAGAGATACGTCCCCTTAATGACACATCAAAGTATCTCATCGTTCAACAAATTATTTTTTGAGTTATGACGATTTGTTCGGGACTAGGTATTGATTTTCCTCCCATTGACCCCCATTATAATTGCCTCAACTCTGATTTGTCTTTTTCTAAATTTTCATGTGTAATTAACTTGTCATAACTCTGACACTTTCATGTCAATCCACACAGTTTTTTGTCATAGCGATCAGCAAGGGGTTCTCTCCCACACAAGCTTTTCAGATAAGCGATCGATTAATTACTTTTGGAGTAATGACCATTTGTTTGAGAGGTCTGACACAGACATTTTACATGAAACATATGGCTGTGTGGATTTGAAATGTAACTGTCATTGTCTCTCTCCCTGTCTCTCTTACACACGCACATGCAGGCCACGCCCACACACAGAGCAGCTGTAATTTCTGACACCTATTAGGGCCATTATTTGCATAGTAACACAGAGGGTACAGAGGTACCTGGGAGGATAGTTTTCGCCCTACAGCCATGTAATTCAGCAGGCTTGGTCCTGCTTTGATTTGAATTTGTAAGTTACTTTTTCACACATGGGCAGGTTTGCACACACTAAGAGCCGTTATGATGGGGGATGGGTGGTGCACTGTATATGTCTGCAGAGACTCTGCATATGTTTTATATAACTTTTTTTTTTACTTTTGCTATAATTTATGTAAATACACTTGATATATAAATATATTTTTAGCCATTTAATTGTGGATTTGGCAGCTTTGCGGCATTGCTGAAGAGCAGAGTGACGTAATATCAGCTCAGCATGTTGTCCAATCAAAACAGAGTAAGTTCTGTTTAAACTGAGCGTTAAGGTACATTCCAGCCCTTTCTGCACTCTATATACTTTGATACGAACTGCTACTGAATTTTGAGATTTCTGAGTTTTCAACGAACCCCACGGAAGCCTTATTATACAGCCTACAGACAGCTACAGTCATCCTGTGAATTTGATCTTCTCACACATCATTCGGTAAGTCTAAACTGTGTTAATGTTTATTGACCTGTTTAAAAATGCAGCCAATATGTACCCAGTAGCCTGTGAAAGCTAGCTGTGGTTTAGCATCATCTAAGCTTTATCATCGTGTTCTTCTGAAAATGGAAGACATGCAGTCACTTATCACTGTGTACTAAAGCCGAAAAAATTATAAACCTGTTTAACTTCATGTACCAGACGAATTCTATGGTCAAGTAAAAAACAAATGTCGTTCGCTGTCTCGCGCCGTGCTTTGAAGCTTTTAGCGCCTTTTGTCTCGGTAATAACACAAAAGCAAGAATTATTGTGTTATATCGATATTATCCGGTCCTCTGTTGCAGGAGTAAGAATTTGTGTGAGTGATTTCAGCTAAAACACAGCGTAAAATGCATGTATTTTAGAAACTATTTATGTGCATTCAAATGAAGGTGCACGCAAGATAAAAGCGATCGCGCTGGTGTACCATGCACGAGGGCACAAAACACACCCGTATAAACAGCAAATAATCTGTATTAGATGTATTTAATTATTAGTGTATAGTTATTAAATATACAGTTATATATTTTGTAATCAGCGTCGGTTTTAAGAAATTATTAATTGTTAATGTGTATTTATAGGACCATTTAGCGACAAGTCCACGGACTTTGCAGAGCGTTGCACATAGATACGGAACCGATATGAATGGCGTCAGCTCGCTGTCAGTAAAAGGCTCCAGCTGCTTTGTTCCGCTGTGCTACGTGCTCCGGGCTTACTGTACTGTGCAGTGTGTGACGAGCCTCAGCTCAGTGTAGGCAAAGTGCACGCAATAAAGTTAACGAGCGGTTTAAACACATACATGTATGAATATATAAAACAATTGTATTTATGCGTTTAAATTAACGTGTACGCGATATAAACAGACTCATCGTAACACGCGCTTTTTTTACTACGTGTGGTAAGAGGAACAAATAAAACGCACAGCAGCAGCAGCGTGGCCAGCTCATTTTACCGGGGTGGACGCTCCGAATTTTTTGAGTATAATTTTTAACATTATGGCGAACATTCTATCTAATATCCAACACTGAATCATGTATATTCATTTTAATAAAGCAGCCAACATCAGCTCTATCGTGTGTGTGTGTCTGTCTGTCTGTCTGTCTGTCAGATAGCGGGAGACGTTCAGAAGTAGTGATGCGAATTCTGGCTCTTTCAGGGAGTGTGCTCTTCATTGTACAACTTTTGCCTTTCATAATTCATTATTTTGTCCCATGTCTAGTGTGCAGATATACCAGTATCTTATGTAATGTATACTAAGTCAATCATACTTAACGTTATTATTTCATTAATATAAAACTTTTACATTATGTTTAGTTTAAAAAGATCACATGTGAAAACTGTACATACTATTACATGTGTATTAAATGCATTATTTATAGCTTACTGAATGGTGTAGTGTTTTGCTAAAAATACATAAGACGGTGCC
>JAJAGP010007757.1:0-11514 GCA_025084515.1 Ancistrus triradiatus
CTCCTGCATAAGAGTTAAATCAGCCAGGCCTCAAGGGTGTTTAGATGTGACTCGTGGGGCCGCAACCGCAACAGTACACTGCCCAATTGACCATACAAATATTTGGAGTCGGGAAAGTGCTCATATTTGGCAGACAGCTCAGCCTCAAAGGAGCATGGAAACCACAGGTTAAGAGGGACAGGAAAAAAGGAATCCGCCCAAAGGAAAGACAAGTGCTGAAATGCCTCCGAGAGTTCCCCTGGACGCACGGGTGATTTATGATTAATTAGCTGCTTGGTCGCCTCATCCATTTTGAGCTGGCCAGGCTGAATACAATGTCTCATTTCATTTAGCGTCCTAACACGAACCATACTACGTTGCCTTGCAGCTTGGAGCACAGAACATGAAGCACTCCCAGTCACTTGAGCATCACTGGGACGCCAAGCTGACCCTTCTACAGTATGAAGCTTGGTTAGGAATCTTGTTTCTGGAAGGGTAACAGCCAAGAAACCATTTTTTCAGAAGGGGAACAGGGTGAAAAGGCTAAGATATGTTAAAGCTCAAATAGAGTGGAATTAAGATCAGTGGAAATTATGGAGTGACAGATCCAATTTCAAATTCTGGGGGCCAATCGTCTACAATACATTATATATGGTCATTATATTATTGCTAAAAACAATTCCTAAAAGTGGCCTAAAACGTTTGCACAGGACTATACATAGGATATTCATTCTGATAGTTGCAGTTTACATTCTGACACTTTAGCTGTCACAATGTACAAATCTACATTCTGACATTGACATATAATTACATTTCAGTCTGGATTCAGGATTCATCACGATACACGCTCTACCTAAAGGGATTAATATCCTACTGCTCGCCTTAGATTGTGGTTCTGCTTGTGCGGGTACGGTTGAACCGGAGTGCAGAATTTGTCCCTGTTGGCCATGAAATCTTAATTTACAAGCTCCAAAACAGTTGGCTTGGACAAACAAGTTTATGCCTGGTTGCGATTCCATTTGACAGATTGTTACCAAAAATGGAAACTTGTCTAAAAGAGTGCAAGATGGTGTCCCACAAGGTTCTGTCCTCAGACATTTATTGTTCTCCATTTATTTACAGCCGCTGGGACATTAGCTGGTTTCGACAAACAAGTTGGTGGCTGGTTTAGATCTTGTTTGACAGATTGTCAACAAAAACTGAGAATTTTCGGAAAGGCTACAGGATGGTGTTCCACAAGGCTCTGTTCTCCTTCCACTAATTATTCTGAATTTATTTACAGTCCTTCAGACATCTGAAAACACTGTTGGCTTTCACTTCTATGCATGATGAACACAGTAATAATCATCAGGTCAGCAGTGCAGTTACACACAATAGAAGAATGCCGTTTCTATACTTGGGGTGGTACTAAGTGTGAGAACAGCAACAACAATTAACTGCTCTGAAGAAAAGCCTGGCAATCCATCTCCATATCTAGTCACAAAAGCTCTATGGTACGTAAAATCTAACTATAATTTACATTGACTCAGTGGCACTGGGTTTGATTGCATCTGGCATTCAGTCTCTGTGCAGTGAATCTGTATCAAGTGAATCCCTGTACTGCAAGTGTGTAAAGTGAATCCCTGTTCAAGGAGTCTGTATTAAGTGAATCCCTATGCAGGGAGACTTAAGTGAATCCGAGTAAACTGAGAGTCTGTAATAAGCGAATCCCTGTGTTGTAAGTCAAGTAAATCCCTGTGCATTGAGCCTGTATTAAGTGAGTCCCTGTGTATATTTTAAATGTATAATTTCGATGGTGTAATTAACATGTTTAAAATCAATAAATATTACCAATTTGTTTTAAATGTGGTTTCATTAAAAAAAACTAATAAAAGAAATTACACACGTTCACAAGTCCAAATCAGCTACAATGAATGCTGTGTTGTCTCTGACACATTTGGGGTTTTTTTTTTTTTTTCGACATGACTAGAGGACCACACCACCCAAAGAATTAGGCGAGAATGTGTTTTTAGAGACCACACAATTTCCTTACTAACGATGATGACTGGCTAATGAGTCGATTTAAATTGCCAAGAGCCGTTCTCTTGGAACTATGTCCTGAATCAAGTCCAGTTTGGACTGGAACTAAATGTGAAAGTAATGTGTAAAGTGCATGTTACTGTAGCCTCCCTCTGCTGTATGAGGGTTACAGAATGGAATAAGGAAGCATGGTGTCAGGGGAAGCCCCGTGTCATGCAGCGCTTGAACCTGCTATGAAATAAAAGTTGAAAACCTATGAAACATGAAATGTTGGTGGATACCAGCCCTTCTTGAGCTCTGGTTTGGCCTTATAGGTTGGTGAGATTTGAGTACAGATGAATGTCGAAGCACAGTTTGCAGTGACAGATGGATTTCCCAAATCCAATCAACAGATTTCTGCACTTAAAGCGGTGCTTGAAAGTTTGTGAACCCTTTAGAATTTCTGCACAAATATGGCCTAAAACATCATCAGATTTTCACACAAGTCCTAAAAGTGGATAAAGAGAACCCAGTTAAACAAATGAGACAAAAATATTATACTTTGTCATTTATTTATTGAGGAAAATGATCCAATATTACATATTAATGAGTGGCAAAAGTATGTGACCCTTTGTTTTCAGTATCTGGTGTGACCCCCCTGTGCAGCGATAGCTGCAGCTAAACGTTTCCTGTAACTGTTGATCAGTCCTGCACACCGGCGGGCTGGAGGAGATTGAATTTTAGCCCATTCCTCCGTACAGAACAGCTTCAACTCTGGGATGTTGGGGTGGTGGGTTTCCTCACATTAGCTGCTCGCTTCAGGTCCTTCCACAACATTTCCATTGGATTAAGGTCAGGAATTTGACTTGGCTGTGTTGCTGCATGACCCACCTTCTCTTGAGATTCAGTTCATGGACAGATGTCCTGACATTTTACTTTAGAATTCTCTGATATAATTCAGAATTCATTGTTCCATCAATGATGGCAAGCCCAGATGCAGCAAAACAGGCCAAAAAACCATGATACTACCACCACCATGTTTCACAGATGGGATAAGGTTCTTATGCTGGAATGCAGTGTTTTCCTTTCCCAAAACATAACACTTTTCTTTTAAACCAAAAAGTTCTATTTTGGTCTCATCCATCCACAAAACATTCTTCCAATAGCCTTCTGGCTCGTCCACGTGATCTTAAGCAAACTGCAGATGAGCAGCAACGTTCTTTTTGGAGAGCAGTGGCTTTCTCCTTGCAACCCTGCCATGCACACCATTGTTGTTCAGTGTTCTTCTGATGGTGGACTCATGAACATTAATGTGAGAGAGGCCTTCAGTTGCTTAGAAGTTACCCTGGGCTCCTTTGTGACCTCTCCAACTATTACACACCTTGCTCTTGGAGTGATCTTTGTGGGTCGACCACTCCTGGGGAGGGTAACAATGGTCTTGAATTTCCTCCATTTGTACACGATCTGTCTGAGTGTGGATTTGTGTAGTCCAAACTCTTTAGAGATGGTTTTGTAACCTTTTCCAGCCTGATGCGCATCAACAACTCTTTTTATGAGGTCCTCAGAAAATCATGATACACTCCCACAAACGTGTTCTGAAGAGCAGACTTTGACAGATCCCTGTTCTTTAAATAAAACAGGGTGCCCACTCACCTGATTGTCATCCCATTGATCAAAACCGACAAGGTTCACACACTTTTGCCACTCACTAACACGTAATATTTTCCTCAACTAATAAATGACCAAGTGTCATACTTTTGTCTCATTTGTTTAACTGGCTTCTCTTTATCTACTTTTAGGACTTGTGTGAAAATCTGATGTTTTAGGTCATATTTATGCAGAAATATAGAATATTCTGAAAGGTTCACAAACTTAAGCACCACTGTACCCTCATTCTGACTGTGAAACATGAGTTACAAAACCAGGCATTGTTACCATCTGTGCTTTAATGTCCTGAAAAAGCTTGGATTTCATAGGCATTATTTAGTTTTACTAGCTATTTGGGATTAGTGGGACCTGATAAGAACAAGTTCCAGTCCTCATTCCAAGCTGGTCTATCAGCACCAGTTCCGGTCCTCAGAACAGCCTTAGTTCTTCATGGCATGACATTCAACGTGTTGGAACCATGGATTTGTCCATTTTGACAGGATTTCATCATGCAGTTGCTTCAGATGTGTCGGCTGCACATCCATGTGAATCTTCCATTCCACCACATCCCAAACAGGCATGCAGGCATGCATTAGGTCTCTCTAAAGTGATCCCAAGTCTGTGTATGTGCCCTACAGTGGACTAGCACCTGTCTAGGGTTGGTTCCTGCCTTGCACCCTGTGGTTAGGCTCCGTTTCCCTGCAACACTAAACTGAATTAAGTAGGTTTGAAACTGAATGAATGAAGGCTCTCCATTCTTGATAAATCACACTCCTTGTATGTTTGCATCGACCCTTCACTGGACTCTTGGGTAGAAACTGTCAAGATGACGTTAGTATTTAAATGCAATATAGTTTGTTATGCCGCTCATTTCAAAGACACAGTCGTGTAAATCAGCCTGAACCTATTTTTGTAGTTGTTTTCAAGTTTGCTCCAAGTTTTTACACGTGCAAGCCCTTAGTAAATCAGACCCTCGGTTCTCAGTGTGTAGACCTGCCCCATTGCTGCTCTGTTAGCAGACAGAAGCTGGAGGCAAAACCTGTTTCACACAGAACCAGCTGCCTCCAGTTCACCCAGCTGATGAATGGCCAAGAGAGTGAAGCTATTTATCGGGCACTTAATACAGCTTAAGTCAATAAAGTGTACTTGGAGTCTTTGGTGGTCCTCTCTCTCTCCTCTACGAGCATCTGGAATGCAAATGCAGAGGGGACCACAACCAACATCTCTGCGGCTACATCGCTGCAATTAGACAAAGATAAACTTGGGTTTTTGCACTCTCATGATTAATACTTTATCCTGTGAAATATTTCCTAAATGAGATTTCCCACACCAAAGCAACCAAGATGTGGAGTCTGTTTATGGTAATTGGCACTACTAAATTTGAAGCACGGCTGTGGGGTTTTGGAGAGCAATGATGCCTTTTGGTGGAGTGCATGTGTTAGTGTGTGCTAGTGAAACAGTTAATTCAGTGGTTCCCAAAGTTGGGGGTGCACCCCATTGGGGGGGGGCACTGCTATATTAGACTGTAAAAATGTAAGATACATATGTGACTTGTAATAATTGTAAAGGTGGTTTGGTTTCACTTTATTTAGTTTGGTTCAATAATAAGTTGCAGGGTTTTATGAATTTACCATCCAAAGTTTAAAATAAATTCCAGTGGAGTGTGTCAGAGGGAAGCTTGAAAAAAAAAAAATCTACTGCAGAAAATATTTAAGAATTAGAGACTCAGCTGCATGCCTATAAATTTCAATATGGACAGTCAAATATCAGTGACAGGGATAGTGTTAGAGAATGTTTTTGGTTTTACTTTATTCATGAAATAAATATTTCTATAATATCTTATGTACACCTGTTTGTTACCCCTTCTCTGACGGGTTAGAAGGGCCACCACTGATACATAGACATTCAAAGTTAAGTTCAAGTTAGTCCCATTTTTCCTGGTCAGGGTCTGGAGCCTAACCCGGAATTCACTGGGCACAGTCAGATCACAGGGTTCTGTAAACACACCACCTTTTCCTCACACTGAAAGCGCCACCTGCGATTCAAACCCAGGTCTTTAGAAGGTTCCAGCAGCCGGCTCTTACCATAAAACAAAGGTAGGCTAGAGAAAAATCCCCAAAATGACCAGAACATAACATACTAACATGCTTCATTTTTATATCTGAACTTTATTTACCATCGCTGGTTGTAATCTTTGTTAATATGACCAAAACATTTTACTCGCTACTAAAAAAATTAACTGGTGTTCTCCTGGTCAAATATACTGTCAAAATCACTTGTTACTTTACAACCCATTATATTTAAAGCACACGCACTAAAATCATTTTAGAAAACAATTAGCCTAACACACGTCTTTGGATTGTGGGTGGAAACCGGAGTACCCGGAGTAAACCTACGTGGATAAGGGGACAACATGCAAACTCCACATAGGTGGAGCCTGAGATTGGTTCAAACCAGGGATGCGGGTTCACTGAGGTGTCCACGCTGAACACTGTTGTTCTATATTATATACTGGGGTGGAAATCGCTAGGCACCTCATGATTTGACTCAATTACGATTCAGAGGGCTGCAATTCAATTAGTAACCGATTATCATTGATGCATCTTTGGTTCTATACAAGATTTTTCTCACAGCAATCACTGACGGAAAAAAGGGTCCAATGAAGCTGTCATTGTTGGACCATTGAGCACAAACCCTCAACACGCCACTCCTTTAACACGCTGCACACGGATAATGCAGTAAGCATCGAGCGTTCCGATTCCCACTGGTCTCCAATACCAATGGTAATCGTTACATCGCTGCTTTGCTTATTTCCATCATTCCATCACATCCCAGTTTCCTTCAGCAGTCGCTCTGCCTCTCGTCACTCAAAATTGGCAGCTCTCATGGGGGGGGGGGGGGAGACTTCCAGGTGCTTTGTCACATCGCATTAGTTGTGGCGTGAATGCAGTGTTGGATGAGGCACACTTTCCAAAAGCAGTTCTTGCATCGTTTCGTCACATTTTCCAACACAGAACAAAGCTATTCTGGTTTGTTATGCTTTCTCTGAGTTTGTGGCACCCATGCACAACTGAAAAACCACAATTGATTACAATAGCATATTATGCAGATTTAGCATTTAATGCACCCTTGTATAAAAGTGTGCTCAAATGAATCCACTTTATTGATTTTAGAAATGAGACATAACATGACAATACAGCCTCTTCAGGGGCCATGCATACGTTAGCACACAAAAGTTATGCAAACCTGTATATTGCTTGAGAAATTGGTATAATAATGATGTTACATTTACTTTACATAGTGCTTTTCAAAGACCCAAAGACGCAGAAAACTGTTCATAGTGATGCTGAATTCTGACAGTTATGGGCGGAAAAAGCAGTCATCAAGCTACTGGCTTAGTTTTCTGCAAATGTGAGTCACATGGGCATTTCAACAACTTGGATTGGAATTACTGTTTCTACCAAACTGAATTTAACAGTTTGGTTGCCTGGACTGGACAGAAAACAGTAACACCTATTTACTGAAAAAAAAAAAATGCTGGACTTGTTCCATCCTCTTTCACAGGTCCTGGTAAATTATAGACACTTTTGCGACCAAATATTAATTTTAGGGACATTTCCCTGTTAAATGTAACAAATACTTTGCTAGTACCAGATTGGACCCCTTTTGCCTTCAGGACTGCCTTAAATCTTCATGCCAGAAATGCAACAAGGTGCTGGAAACATTCCCCTGAGATTTTGGTCCATATGGACATGATAACATCACACAGTTGCTGCAGGTTTGTCGGCTGCACATCCATGATGAGAATCTATCGTTCCACCACATTCCAAAGGTGCTCTATTAGATTGAGATCTGGTGACTGTGGAAGCCATTTGTGCACGGTGAACTCACTGCCATGTTAAGGAAACCGGTTTGAGAGCATTTGAGCAGGATCCTGCTGGAAGTAGCCATCAGAAGATGGTACACTGATCAACAGTACTCAGGTAGGCTGCTGTTTAAATGATGCTCAGCTGATTAAGAAACTGAGAAAAAAAATAATATGCCAAGAAAATAAACATTGATTTGACCTGGAGTGAATAAGACTGTTCAGTACATACGACTAGACATTACACTGAATAAAAGCTGTCTAATCACTAAAGCACTGGCACTTGCCGAAGAATGACAGTGCATCTGGTGTGTGTGAGGGTGGGGACCTGGGTGAAGGAGATGAAGGCCCTCAGCTGCTTAATCATACTGACTAACCTGCTGCTCTCCAGCTGACACAGAGGAACAACCACATGAACCGGAGGCTAATGAGAAATGCCCGGCTCAGACATTACTACCACCCATATGAGCATGACTAAATGGTGGACGCTGTTAGTTGCTGGTAAATTGATAGGCCAAAGACACGGATCTGCCAGCAGCAGAGCTTAAAAGTTCAGGAATTCAAAGCAGCCAGGTTGAACCCGAGGGCATAAATGCATCCAGCCGCCACCATTATCTATACGGCATCAAAAAAACAAACACGACTTCCACAGCCTGGATCAGCAAACTCAGTACGCCCGCAGGTCGGCGAGGGGAAAATCCGCCGTGCAGCCACCACATCGTGGTTTCTGCTAGACCTAACGTAGCTTTCTGCTAAGGAGAATAACAAAACTGCAACAAAAACTTCCTGGCATGGGAAGCGAGGCCTGCGAGGCATGACTCATTCCACTTAATCAGATCCAAGAGGAAGGGAAGTTTTCAATTTTGATTATGATATAAAAAAGGGAGCGAGCGAGAGAAAGGGAAATAGTTGTTATTCATAAAACACTTTCCCTGGATAGTAAAACAACCAGTGTGCAAACCCATATGGAGATGAAAGGGAGAGCATAGGTGTAGCGAGTGTACCACACCTACACAACACTATCAGATCTGGCTACAAAGTGTGGACTTGTCACATTTCCAAATCCCCACACACAGTACATCAGGGTTGTATAGACACAAGGGAAGCAGTGTGATGGCAAAATGGACAGATTTTCTGTACGGACGAATAATGGTGCTCTCATGAGAATAACATCTGGGATTTATTCCTAATAGTTCACCCGATATCAGTTCTAGTTTGATGGCGCATAGAGCTTAGACTAAAAAGGTAAACATAACTGAATGGCCAAACCAGGCCTCTAAACATTTTGGCCAGTGCACCCTTGGATAAACCTTTTTCTAAATCTTTCACCTAACTCACATTTTAGAATCATGCAAACATACTCCATCTTCAAATGATGGAGTACAGTACATGATTGCAGTAACCGAAGAAGTGCTAAGGTTAACAAATATGGCGATCAGACAAATAAAGTAAAAATACACAGCCTGCACTAGTGCTAACAGACAACAGTACCAATACAGACAGACTCAGCTGACCTAATCAGTCCGAGCCACAACAATCAGACTACACAAGTACAGTACAGTACACATGCAAACATACAAAACTACACAGCTACAATGCTAACACAAATCAGGCTGAATATTGACAGAGCCAGAACAGAATGCTAACTGAGACGCTAAAGCTAACAAGGTACTGAAACAGGAAACAAAATAACATGAACTGGAACCTACCATGACAAGGGAGCAGAAAGCCAGGTAACAGAAGCAATACAAGGCCAGACAAAGAAGTGCATGGGATGGAGGGCTTATATATGCTTTGTAATTGATTAGCCTGCTATGGAAACCGAAAGGTGTCAGAGTGGAGCCACTTCACCAGCACATTACTAATACCTACTGAGGCAAGTAAATGAAACCAACTACTAAATAAGCAATACATTTTTTTTCTGGAATATACACCTTCAATGTGACATTGTTTCGACAAACTTATGTAACATCACCAGAGTCGCATTCATTTTTGGCTGAGACCTTGTAATGACGATGGGAGAGTCAAACCAAGTCTTCTCCAGCACAACCCAAAGACTTTCAATGGGGTTACGATCAGGACTCTGTGACTCAATGTGTGAAAATTATTCCTCATGTCGCCAGAACAGCCATTTGCGCCAGTGAATCTTGGAATTGATTGAATGTGCCAGTGCTATCAGGAAAAAAATACTCCTGGTCATTCAGTACATTCAGCTAAACTCAGACCAAAACAACTAAAGCAACCCAGACTAACTCCAGAGGCTAGTACAGTGGGTGCTATTCCTGATGCTTTATGTGCTTCCCTACCTACTCTGACACACAGATATCAAATGGGACTCCGGTAGCCTGCTGGTTAAGGTACTGTACTATGAACCAGAAGGTCTAGGGTTCAAAGCACACCTCTGCCAAGCTGCCACTGTTGGGTCCTTGAGCAAACTTGGATTGTAATATTGTATCAGTTATACATCACTTGAATAAATGACAAATGTTAATGTAAATAAAGGTAAGTCATCACTCTGAAATAGGATAAACTTGAACTCATTGGCCCACAAAACCTTTTAGCATTTCTTCATTTTTTACAGTAATGATTACTTTTTTATGTAACAAGGTAAAGTAATGCATTACAGTTAAATATTTTGTAATCACATAACAGTTATTAACAATAAAAACAACTTTACTGGCATTACTAATGTCTCTCTATAAAAATATTATTTTAACACCCAAAGCATAAAACCTTTCCTATGTTTTCTGTGTAATATCTGAATGACCGAAAGTCCCGCCGAAATGTCATGTGACTATGAATGTGACGATCGAATCTGGCTCTTTTTACTGAGTCGACTCCCAAACGGCTCTCCATTTCATTCGGCCAAGATTAGCGCTATTTTAACCTGTATGTGTGCACATGCATCTCTGAACGTATTAAAATATAAGTGTATTGAGCCTTATCATTTCCATAATTTTAAACATCACAGTCACACGTGAGCTGGAGGTGGCAGAACTTAAGATGTTGAGGTTCTCTTTAGGAGTGTCCACGATGGACAGGATTAGGATTGAGATCATCAGAGGGACAGCACAGGTTGGAAAATTGGGAGACAAAATTCGAGAGGGAAGACTGAGATGGTTTGAACATGTGCAGAGGAGGGATAGTGGATATATTGGTAGGAAGATGTTGGAGATGGAACTGCCAGGCAAGAGACGGAGAGGAAGACCAAAGAGGAGTTATATGGTTGTGGTAAATGAAGATATGCAGAGAGTTGGGGTGAGAGTAGAGGATGTGGAGGACAGGGTGAGGTGGAAACGTTTAACTCGCTGTGGTGACCCCTGATAAGTGGTATAAAAAGAATCCCAGATGGTAGCTATATAAATCTTATCAATATTGAGTATTAAAACTTTCCTGGATCCCTCTACTGGGCTAAGCACCCAATCTCCACAGACGCTACTATACTATTTGCATGTTCTATCTGTGTTCTATCTTGTGTGTTTTCCACAACATTACACCCCCGGACTCATTACCCACTAACGATCTCCAAGTTATTCTAGACAAAACATTATTTTCTTGTTGATGGTGTTGAATAATGTTCAGTTATTCTCACTCAGTCAATCAAGTAATCTGTTATGGTGTGTTAGGTCAATTTAGAATCATTTATAGGTGACTCACCCATGAATCACTCCAACACAGCAGTGTACTTGAAGTGTAAATTCACACTGTGTGTGGTATTCTTGTATATAGCACTTCACACATATAGACTCGCCGATCAATTTAATAGGTACACCTCCATGTTTCTGCACTAACTATCTATTTTAACAGTTTTGCTTACTATATAGAAGCATTCATCAAAACTAACACACCACTAACACATCAGTGTCAATACATTGCTGAGAACGATCCACCACCCAAACAGTACCTGATCTGTGCTGGTCCTGTGGGGGTCCTGACCATTAGAGATCAGAGTAAAGGGGATGAACGAAGTATGTAGAGAAACAGATGGACTACAGACTGTAAATGTAGAACTACAAAGTGAATCT
>JAJAGP010007758.1:0-11512 GCA_025084515.1 Ancistrus triradiatus
CCACGATACCATACGTGACCAACGAAACTTGTTTGATTAAAAGTTCACCGTTTTATAACTAGTCCATAACGATCATTAGTGGTAGAGATATTTTGATTGTTGAGTTGCACCTAGAGTCAATTTGGTTTTTGATTTTTTTATTACTGTGATATGTGCGCTTGCCATTATTCCCCGTTTCCATACTGTGATTTATACATGTTCATCGCCTTTTCATGATTTTGACTCAGAGATACACTCCTTATTACATTAGATAATCTGTTGGTATTGCTTTGTTTGAAGTGAATAAACTTGTTATAAGCTTTTGAACTTGCCTCGTGGTATGAGATTTGTTCATTCAAAGGTCGAGGAAAATAAATACTTGGGATTCATATCTCAGACTTAGACTGATCAAGTTGTTCTTTTTTTAACTGGTACCCAAATCTACCAGTGAGTTATTTCATAACTAATTAATATTCATAATTAAATTGATTTGGTGGTGCCCCATTTGTATTTAATTAATTATTAATAAAAAGAAAGTTTTTAGGTGAAAGTGGTTCAGGTGGTACCCTGTCGATGTTCCTTCCACTTGGACAGCTGTGGATGTTGCCCTTTTTATTTTACCAGGTATGGGCTCTCTCTCTTTGGTAAATCCCACTTCCCTCACATTAATGTAGCCTCTTGGTTTCATCTTTGGCTCCTTCTCCTCCTCTGGTACTTTCTCTCTCCCATTTCCTTTCTTCTTCTTTTAGGCCTACCTTCCTTTCCCCTTGGTACATCTCTGTTTGTACAGGAATCTTCACTACCTGAGGTATTGCCAGAGCTGCTAACCCTGCCTTTATCCTAATGTAGTCTCCACCGGCACGAACACCAACACAAGGATGCCCCCCTGTCTGAACATATTTTCTTCTATTGGCTTCTGTTATCATAGGACCTAAGTGTTTACTCTCATACCCTTCATTCACCAGCAAACCAATGTGGGCTTTGGCATGTACAAGATGCTTTTCTTTTATCAGATATTTGCCTGGTTGTAAACTAAAGGCTTCTCCTATCCTGTCTATAAGCCATTCAACTATACCAGCTTTGTGTGTAGTATGGTTCCTCGAATTTCCATTCACTGTTCAGATATTAAAAATTTTTTTGTCACCCTGAACACAAATGCCGTTATCACTATCAATCATTATTACTGTTATGTGATTTTACGTCTGTGGGAGATTGGGACTACATCGCCCACAATCCCCTACGGGAACAACATAGCCCGGACTCAGCTTGGACTGATTCATTTTTTATTACTGTTTGCTTGCTAACCGCATACAGCTGGGCGGTACGCTTTATAAGTGCCACTCCCCCCATGTGCTATTGCATTGACTTTGTGACTGTGCTGCTCTGGGATGCAGGGACAGTTGGTGTGCCTTGCCCTTCCTCTTCCACTATTGGATTATCTTTTGTTGTGGTGCTTCTGCCCACTGGATTAGCCCTTCTTGCGGGATGGTCCGCTGGATACCTTTTTGCTGCAGTTCCGCCCACCTCTGGACCATGCCTTCCCGCGGATGCGTCCGCACCCTTATGCCTTCAGCTCACAGCCTTCTGTGTGGTGTTTGTTGCACTAGCCCCTTTAGCCTAGCTGCTACTACCACTAGCCACATTAGTGCTCCGTATTCTCTGGTTGCTACCGCTAGCCACGTTAGCTCCCCGTATTCTCTGGTTGCTACAACTAGCCACGTTAGCTCCCCGTATTTTTCGGTTGTGACCGCTAGCCACGTTAGCTCCCCATATTCTCCATTTGCTACCGCTAATTACGTTAGCTCCCCGTATTCTCCAGTTGTTTCTGCTAGCCATGTTAGCTCTCCATATTCTCCGGTTGTTACCGCTAGCCACGTTAGCTCACCATATTCTCCAGTTGCTACAACTAGCCACGTTAGCTCCCCGTATTCTCCAGTTGTTTCTGCTAGCCATGTTAGCTCCCCATATTCTCCATTTGCTACCGCTAACCACGTTAGCTCCCCGTATTCTCCAGTTGCAACTGCTAGCCACGTTAGCCTTCCTATTAACTTCTGCAGTCCCACACTAAATTCCCACGGTCAGCAATATTTGTCCCCTCGCCAGCGTCATTAGAATTTCCTTTGTCCCCTGCGTGCTTTGATTAGCTGTATCTTTTCTTGGTTGTGTATTATTATTATTATTATTATTATTATTATCATTATTACTATTATTATAGTTGATATTATTTATTTACCTTATTTCCGCTTTGTGCTGTTATTGTTGCTGACTTCAGGTGTCTTATTTTCTGTGTTTTGGGAAACTTTATTAATAAACTGTGTTTTTGTCGAACTAGAACCCTGCACTCGCCTCATTCCGCCACCCACAAACCCTAACAATTACATGCCAAACCTAGTACTAATTTCTTTTGTACTTCGCACAAGGAAAATATTTGTCCTATTTTAAAGTTATTAGTATTATTAATTTAATTATAATTCTTTTTTTCTTTTACTCTTCCTAAAATATGTTTGTATACCACAGGCTGAGTGGTGATACCGATTTGTACATTTTCTTTTCACTATATTTTATTATATGTCTATTTTTTTATTTATTTTATATATTTTTATTTTTGTGCAGCTGCCTCCGTAAGCACGAGATGCCGAAAGGTCCGTACATTTATTATAAGGCTTATTAGGGCTGTGTGTCAGCGCGCAAAGAGAAACAAAAAGTCACATAGTAAGTACAAGCATAAAGTCCGCTGTGCAGCCGAAAGACAGCGCATCGCATAATCAATGCACCTTATTATAAGGCTTATTAGGGCTGTGTGTTAGCGCCAACAAATAGAAATAAAAAAGGCATATATAAGTATAAGCAAAAGTTCAGCTCAATACTTTGTAACATAACCTTTGTTGGCAATGACAGAGGTCAAACGTTTCCTGTAAGTCTTCACCAGGTTTGCACACACTGTAGCTAGTATTTTGGCCCATTCCTTCATGCAGATCTTCTCTAGAGCAGTGATGTTTTGGGGCTGTTGCTGGGCAACACGGACTTTCAACTCCTTCCACAAATTTTCTATGGGGTTGAGGTCTGGAGACTGGCTAGGCCACTCCAGGACCTTGAAATGCTTTTTACGAAGCCACTCCTTCATTGCCCGAGCAATGTGTTTGGGATCATTGTCATGCTGGAAAACCCAGCCATGTTCCATCTTCAATGCTCTCACTGATGGATGGAGGTTTTGGCTTAAAATCTCATGACATATGGCCCCGTTCATTTTTCCCTTAAGACTGATCAGTCATCCTGTCCCCTTTGCATAACAACAGTCCCAAAGCATGATGTTTCCACCCCCATGCTTCACAGTAGGTATGGTGTTCTTGGGATGCAACTCAGCATTCTTCTTCCTCCAAACACGACGAGTTGAGTTTTAACCAAAAAGTTATTTTTTGGTTTCATCTGACCACATCGTATTTTACCAATCCTCTTCTGGATCATCCATAGGCTCTCTGGCAAACTTCAGACGGGCCTGGACATGTACTGGCTTAAGGAGGACACAACTGGCACTGTAGGATCTGAGTCCCTCTTTGTAGTGTGTTACTGATGGTAGCCTTTGTTACTTTGGTCTCAGCTCTCTGTAGGTCATTCATCAGGTCCCTCTGTGTAGTTTTGGGATTTTTGCTCACCGTTCTCATGATCATTTTGACCCCATGGGATGAGATCTTGTGTGGGGGCCCCAGATCGAAGCAGATTGTCAGTGGTCTTGTATGTCTTCCATTTTCTTACAATTGCTCCCACAGTTGATTTATTCACACCAACCTGCTTGCCTATTGTAGATTCACTCATCCCAGCCTAGTGCAGGTCTACAATTTTCTTCCTGGTGTCCTTCAACAGCTCTTTGGTCTTGGCCATGGTTGAGTTTGGAGTCTGACTGCTTGAGGCTGTGGACAGGTGTCTTTTTTACAGATAACCATGTCAAACAGGTGCCATTAATACAGGTAACGAGTGGAGGACAGAAGAGCTTCTTAAAGCAGTTGTTACAGGTCTGTGAGAGCCAGAAATCTTGCTTGTTTGTTGGTGACCAAATACTTATTTTCCACAATGATTTACAATTAAATTCTTTAAAAATACTACAATGTGATTTCCTGGATTTTTATTTCTCATTTTGTCTCTCATAGTTGAAGTGTACCTATGATGAAAATTACAGAACTCTCTCATCTTTAGGAGAACTTGCACAATCAGTGGCTGACTAAATACTTTTTTGCCCCACTGTATATGCATTAATAGAGTTATATTGTACAGGTGCTCCCTGACTTATGATGAGGATATGTTCCAACAAGCTTTTGGTCGAGCAGTCTATACTGTATCATAGTAATGATGATAATAATGATAAATAATGATAAGTAAGTTAATGTTTAAAACTGTTACACTGACATACAGTTGGCCGAAATCATTAATTCATACAGTAGCTTATTTTATAATGAATCTCATGTATTATAAATCTCATGTAATTTAGTAAGTAAAGGAATGAAAGCAAAAAGTAAAAGCAAAACATTTTTCCAACAAGTTTTTGGTCGAGCATTCTATACTGTATCATAGCGGAGCCTATGATAAGTAACTATAAGTAACTTAATGCTTAAAACTCTTACATTGACATACAGCTGACCAAAATCATTAATTCATACAGTAGCTTATTTTATAATGAATCTCATGTATTATAAATCTCATGTAATTTAGTAAGTAAAGGATTGAGAGCAAAAAATAAAAGCAAAACCTTTTACTCTATTGGTAAACTCAGAACTCAGATGGGCAAATGCCTTGAATAAACTTAATTCTCTGCGAGGTTCATAGGCTAGGGCTCAGCCTAAATACTGTCCCTGACAGCTGAATTTCATCAGCCCTAGCCTTTAACTCTTCTTCTTGTGCTCCGAAGTCCGGCGGAGCACCGCAAATGCTAAGTCTGGATCGTCCCCTAGTGGCAAGGAGATGTGTAACAAGCAGAGGTCTGGGGTGATCAATGACATCATCAATTTAATCACCTGTTGATATTACTTGTTTGAAATCACATCATTATTTCTTTTTCGTTTTTGTTTTTACCTCATTACTAATCCTAAATTGCCCCAGTCCCAACTTTTTTTTTAATTGTGTTGTAGGCCTGAAATGCAGGAATGGATGTTTATTAACAAATGATATGAGGTTGACTAGAAAAAAACATCTGAAATATCTTTGGTTCATACTGTCTGCAACGAAGTAAAAGTCAAAGGAAATGTAAAGAACACTGCAAATATCTTTCATTTGCATTTTCTATACCATCCCAGCTTTTTCTGATTTTGGGTTGAAATTATCAGTTTATTACAATAAAATATTAAAAAAGAAGTCTAAAGTGGTTGCAGTGACCACCAATGAGATCCCTGGGAAGAGGCCCTATGAGGAACTGGCTCACACCTGGTCTGCTAAGCCTGGGTTATATGAAATTTGAGATGTATGCCTGAAAGATGGTTTGGTGCTTACAAAAAGTGCCCATTGAAAAAGGGAGAGAATCTGTTCTGCAGGCACGACATGGATGGATTCTCTTAAGTGCCAGTAGAAAGGCACATGAATGAAAGGTGGAAATGGAGAAAGAAATAGCACAACGGAAAGAAAATATGTCACTTGCAAAGCTTGATAACTATGCTGCAGTGTCAAAATAGGTTGCTGACTGATGAGATGGATATTGATCAGACAGTTTTGGAGATGATGCTCGATATAAATGCAGAAAAAGATGGGGATACATGAATAAAAAAGGTACATAAATGTATCACTAAATCAGGTATAAACTGGGAAAGGAGTTCCTGATTATTTGGATGGTTCAGTGCTGTGAAGCTGGAGCCACAGTGGGGATTTCAGATGAGGGACATGCCCCAAAGCTTTGTCAGTTGAGTAATGACTCTATGGTATAGGAGATATTTAGACTATAATGGGTTAGAGATGGAGGTGGGTGCTGTTTGCCAACATGTGCAACATACAGCAGTACCACACGTAGTTCAGGAGCAGAACAGACGAGGTAAGTTACCTGGTCAAACAAACTATGCTGGACCATCACCTATCAGTAAAAGATGTCAATTTATGTGTATGGCAGTAGACACCTTTTCTGGATATCTAGTGGCCGTACGCTGTAGATGATCTACTCAACAAAATACTTTGCGACCTCTTTACTTGTTGTCCTTGTATTATGGAGTTCCTCTCCAGATAGAATATAATAATGGGTCCCATTTCAGAGAGCAAATTGTCCAGATACTGTCAAGACAGGAATATAGAATTGGTGTTCTACATCCCCTATTACCCTGAGGCATCAGGGTTTATGGGAGGTATGGATGGCCTGCTAAAAGAGCAGTTGCAGAAACTTGGGATGGTACCATGATAGATTGGTGAGAACACTTGCAGGAAGCCCTTGTTAGAAATTCAGCTTCTCAGGAGTCAGGAGAAGGGACCATGAGCATAGGAGTTTATTTACACATACAGAGGATCATGTATGGGTACAGCAGCGTAGATCACCATTCTGAAATACATACTTCTTAGCAAGCTTTATGTACCCTAGGTTTGACAGGAAGGGGGGTAAGAGAAAGAGGTAAAGATTAAAGGGGTGTGATAGTCAGATTCTGGTGGAAGAGGTGTGATGTAGAGCAAGGATGTTGATGGATGGAACATACAAAAAGGTGAAGGGAGACAGGATGGGAAGCCAAGAGGTGTGGGGAACAGGGTGATGTAGAGAATGAGAGACAGGATGGGAAGCATAAGGCAGACGAGAGGGTGTGAGACAGTGACTACAGTAATTTCTCTCACCCTGCAAATACTAAACATCCACCCTGTGAATGACATTCCATTAATTTGGATGCTAACATCACATCTTGAAATTTGCACTGGAGGAATTTCAGCAGGTCTGGGAAATTAAAACAGGAGCCCTGGCATCCTACATGGCTACACCTGCAAGAGCAGGTTTGCATGCCATGGTCAAATCCAGCTGACTGAAAAAGGAATTTGAATTTAAATTCCTCCAAAACACTGAAGACCGATTACCCCATGCTCAGGGCTAGTTCTGAAAGGTTTAAAGGAGGGGAGATTCATGCCAATTCCAATTGTCGGAAATTAAATTTGTCCTCCTACACAGCAGTCAGACAGGTCTGCTAATGCAACCTGGGAATCTATTCGATCAGGGACACTTGTGAAAGGAGATGCTCTTAATACAATCACAGTCAGAGGTGAGGGTTTGGATGCACTAATCGGAACAGTGTAGCAAAGTTGTGGGTACAAAACCCCACAGAACCCCCTGATCCAGGGGAAATACTAGACATTGGAAAAGACAATATTATATTGGTCATTGAATCTGAATGTGAAAAGTGAAAGTATTTGCCTGCTACAAAATATTATTTGAGAGAATAATGGCATTTGTTTGTATTACAGTGGCTGTTACCAGCGCTCATAGTGGTTGTGAGATGATGCAGCGTGGGGACAGTGCTGACACCTGCCCATCTTGTCAAATGTGCTCCTAATAATGGAACCTGGAGTTGGAAAAGAGCAGACACCAGCAGAGTTCAAGACAATGTTACTTGTGAAAGTAACACATCGTATAAAATAGTTTTTCTTCCTTTTTTTTAATATTACTGTATGGAAGCCTACCAAAGATTATAAAAGTGAATATGGTTGAATTTTCTACTAACCTTAGTATTCAATGCTGTAGTTTAAATACTAGTTGTATTCCTAAATCACAAATTAATTGAGTTACGAGTTACAGTATGATGTCAAAATGATTCTGATATTTTTTAACAGTACTACTGATTTAACTGATGTTCAAATCTTATGGTGTATGGATAGTTCTGAAATTACCAATACATCATGGTGGTGAATGATTTTCTAAAAATTGGAAGAAATCATCCTAAAATACATCTACACAATACACTGCTTCCCAGTCGAAGTGTTGGCATGGATGTAGAACTCAGTCACATGCTTTTGGTTGATGTATTGATTTGTATTGCCTTTCACTGTCTATATTATTTTCTATAATTCATTTATATTGTAGATTATTATTATGATATATGCATGTGTGTCTGGACACCTTCACCATTTCCTGCCCAAGTTAAAGTATGCTGCTGATTAGGTATGACACATGTATCTTAGATGGTGCAGGTAATCCCAAATGGGACTACGAATATATGAGACCCTGCCAAACAGAGTTAAGGGAGGCTGATACTGCCAATTGAGGTAGTTATCCGAGTACTCATCATTAGATGAGTCAGACCACAAGCTGTGCAAAACTGGGGGCATACTTGCTGTGTCCATATTGGGTCTGGCAATATGTCACAGTATATACAGGGAGGGAGACGGAGGCGGACGTATATGCAAATGTGAGGGTTTATGTACAGTGACAAAGGTGATACAAAGGTGCATGACAGGGAAACACAGAGCTAACAAACAACACAGACAACATCCTAACAATGCTATAAACGAACACAGGGCTAACGCAGACACACTACTACTAGATACAAACAATAAGCTAACAACTACAAACTGACAGTGCTAATACAAACTAGACAAAAGAGCAAACAGAGTGATTCGACCGTGCTGTGCTTCGCCTTGTGCCTTGCCTTATACTAAGGGCAGAGCTTGGGATTCAGAGTCAAAGAGTTTTGTGGTGATCTGGGATGTTGGGTGGCTGTCTTCTGCCTCCCGTGGAGTTGCTGATGTCTCATGTGCTGTCTCTTGGCTGTGTTACCTTCTGGTTCTCTTCTTTCTAGCAGTGCTGCTGTAGCTAATGCTGCCAGAGTCTCATTCTACATGTGGCATCAGTGATGGTTTATAGACACTGTGCTCTTAATCAGTAACTAATCTACATTTTCTGTTTTCTCTCTGAGCTGTGTTCTGGTACCAGTTCCAGCCCCACACATGATGTTCAGCTCCAGCCCCACCATACCCGGGCCACACCGGAGGGAGTACCTCTCTCCCTCCTCCGGTTGGCTGGGGATGACGGGGAACACCAAGAACTTTCCTGCTTAGACTCAAGATCCTAGAGTGACTCTGTGTATTGGACTACATAATGCCGATATGCATGTTTTACATTATTAGTGTGGTTGCCTATATAGGCAATCACACTATTGAAATCTGAAAGTATTATTAGTGTGGTTGCCTATATAGGCAATCACACTATTGAAATCCGAAAGTATTATTATTATTATTATTATTAGTGTGACTGCCTATATAGGCGATCACACTATTGTTATCCGATTCTGAACATTCCGAAACTTTCGACGCGTATCAACTGCCGCAATTTTCGAGAAATCGACCCCGTTCCAATGCCATTGCGTCTGGTCGGGAATGGTGTGCTTGTATAGGGCTTTCCGGTCGGACTTTGGGGGGCCCCAGAGGTGCCCCTGTAAAGTTCCAAATTTTCCCATAGGAAATGAATGGGCCAAAAGTTAACGAATCATAAATCAGTCAGTTTTCGACCAACGGCCACAAAATTTGGCAGGCTTGGTCCTGGGTGCAATCTGAGGTGACATGTGATGCCCATGGGGCCCCTAAAGACCCCGGCTGGGCACTGGAACACCTGGGTGGGCCAATGACCGTAACTCAGTCAGTTTTCAACCTATGGCCACGAAATTCGGCTGGCTTGGTCCCGGGGGCACCGTGGTTTGATGGGATCACACTCGCATTTTCTTCAGGAAATGCACCTCTCTAGTTAGTATTGAAATCCAAAAGTATTATTATTCCATTTATTAGTGTGGTTGCCTATATAGGCAACCCCACTATCGTTATCCGAAAGTCTTATTTTTCTTCTTCTTATTGAAATTCGAAAGTATTATTATTCCGTTTATTATTAGTGTGTTGTGCAAGCAACACACTATTGTTCTTCCAAATATTATTAGTGTGTTGCACAAGCAACACACTATTGTTCTTCCAAATATTATTTTTATTATTATTATTCCACCTGATTTTCGGTTCGCATCTCCTCCTACAGTTATCGAGATATCAACACGGGACGTCCGGGATGTTCTGGAGAAGTGTGCTTGTTGATAGCTAAGAGAAATGTTGGTGCATTCGCATTTGTGCGAAAAAAAAGTCCCATTCACTTGCATGAGATTACTTTAAAAACTGCCCTAACTCGGTCAATTTTGGAGCTACAAACACCAAACTCGGCATGGTTGGACCTGGGCTGACCGAGAACCATCATCTCAAGTTTCGCACAGAGTGCACTCTTTGAACACTTTCTATCACTCTTTAAAAATCACTCCATTCATTGAATAGGGCAGAAGCTAGAGTCAGAACTCTATATTTCAGGGAAAATGGATTAATTCACTTTTTCATCATTCATCCAAAGATGGCATAGCGAAACAAATTATTTTTCGACTTATGACGATTTCTTCGACACTAGGGACTGAAACGTCCCTCATTGACAGCAATGTAAAATTTGGGAATGGCGAGCCGCCTTTTTTCAAAATTTCATTTGTGTTTAACCTGTCATAGCTTTGAGGCTTTTTCGTCAATCCACATCATCTTATATCCTAGCGATCTGCAAGGGGTCCTCTCTCAAACAACCTTTTCAGATAATTGATTGGTTACATATTTCTGGAGTTATGACCATTTGTTTCAGAGGTCCGAAATCGCTTGGAAGTCACTTTGTACACGGACTTTTCGCGGAACAAACATGTGTAAAATCATTATACTTTCACCTAGAAACTCCATTTAAATTTCAAATGGTAGACATACTTCCCCTTCATGACACCTCCAAATATGTCGTCGTTCAACAAATTAGTTCTCCTGTTATGAGCGTTTGTTTGAGAGCTCTGAAATGCAAGAAGGAAGAGCACAGACACGCTCGTTCTGTTCCATTCAAACACACACGCAGGCCACGCCCACACACGGAGAGCACATCACAATGAAACACGGATTCTTTGAACTTATATTTGCATCAATATGTGTAATATGAACGCTTCATCATTACTGTAAAATATTGTCATTAAGTAAACAGTCCAAACCTTTAAATCGGGTTAAACATCACTTGTAATCCATAGGAGCACAGAGAAAAACATGGTCGGCACAGCCGGAAACGCTCAATTCACTACTGTTCACAACACACTAGCTGACTCCTTCACTCTTAAAGGGCCAGACAGCTCTTATGTGAATCGCATTACATGACAATTACTACATGACTTTACTAAACTGTAACTCACTTACTTATTGACCTATGGCCACAACATTCAGCAGCCTTGGTCACAGGTGCAATCTGAGGTGACATGTGATGCCCATAACGCCACAGACAACCCCGGCTGGGCACTGGGGCCCCTAGCGGGAAAATGACTAAAACTCGGCCAGTTTTCTGCCTACAGCCACAAAATTTGGCAGGCTTGGTCCTGGGTGAAATCTGAGGTGACATGTCATGACCATGAGGCCCCTGTGGACCCCAGCTAGGAACTGGGGCCGCTGGCGGGCCAATGACCGTAACTCAGTCGGTTTTCAAACTATGGCCACAAAACTTGGCAGGGTTGGTGTAGGGTCAAATCTGAGGTGACATGTGATGCCCATGGGGCCCCTG
>JAJAGP010007759.1:0-11512 GCA_025084515.1 Ancistrus triradiatus
TGCACAGTGGTCAGAGGGATTTTAAGCCGTTCTTCTTGCAGGATAGTGGCCAGGTCACTACGTGATGCTGGTGGAGGAAAACGTTTCCTGGCTCGCTTCTCCAAAACACCCCAAAGTGGCTCAATAATATTTAGATCTGGTGACTGTGCAGGCCATGGGAGATGTTCAACTTCACTTTCATGTTCATCAAACCATCTGAACTCTGGTATGTCACGCATAATGTTGTGTGCATTGCAATATTTTGAGCAAAACTGTGCTCTTACCCTGCTAATTGAACCTTAACACTCTGCTCTTACTGGTGCAATGTGCAATTAATGAAGATTGGCCACCAGACTGGTCCAATTTAGCCATGAAACCTCCCACACTAAAATGACAGGTGGTTCAGTTTCATTGTCTAACCCCTGTACCTTACTCTCTCTTTCCTTAGGGACAAACTAAGTTGTTTTGTAAACAATGGCAACAAATAACTTATTTTCTATGTTCTATACATTGATCCTGCTATCACCTTACCTCAGGGTGTGTTTTACTGCAAAATTGCTCCTGGGTTTGCATTTAGTCAACAACAAATACAATAACACTGTAACATCTGAACACAGAGTGTAAACATCTAAACTGGACACCAAGGGCCATATTCAGAGCTGGTGGTTTCAAAGGATATTCAAAAGGATCCCCTGACAAAGTCATTCATACTCAATTCTTGGGCTTTTAATTACATCTAGGACAAACCTTAAAAAAAAAATGCAGATGAGGCGAGCCCCATCCAATTTGTTAAAAATAATAATGGTTAGTACTGGAGAATATGCTGTAAATATGCTTAACTATTGAAGCTGGAATTTTTTTCTAATGACAGAGAGCATATTGTTATGATTGTAAAATAACTGAAGGAAATGCACAGATGAACTACATGGTTTCTTATTTAATCTTTCAACCAATTGAAATACTTGTGATATGTTAGGCTGCAGCATCGGTTATTATGTCCCATTTTCTTGAATCTTTTTCAGATTGTGTAGCATTTGTAAACTCAGTGGAGAAAAAAGAAATAAAAAAAAAAGAAAATCGAAATGATCAACAATTGATTAATAAAGTTAATCGTTATCAATGTTGGTTTCGATTAATTGCCCAGCCCTAATAATGATAATAATACTGTACATTTTAAGGTAATTTTGGACTGTCATTCCCACATTTGTCAAGGAAGAACTTTTTGGGTAGGTAAAACGCTGTGACTGGAAAGACACCAGCAAATCTGAGAAAATGTACTTGAGAAAATGAGCCTCAAAGCCATCACTTGGGTCATACCATTTGCAAGGAAAGGGGAACTGCTATATTTTCAATGTTAAAATATATTTAATCCATATAATGTATATGGTTTTAAAATGTGTTCCATTTGAGAGGTGGTGGGACTCAATTTAGGTGTGCTTGAGCACCCCTAAAAAGGGGTTAGGCACACTTATGCTGCCAGCTGTTAAATTTCTTTCAAAACACCCAGGTTCATACAGAACAAAATCCACTAGAAAGCTGCCTGTTCTGTGGGAACACAACTGCAATCCAGCTGCAAGACTAGTACCACTAAGGTATCAAAATTCAGTCACAGATGTTCCCCTGATAAACTAATTCAGTCTGAATACGGCTTAAGGTAAATAGTCATGCATGTTGGTCCTAGTTCTGGTATCAGCTTGCTGCATTCAATTCATTTCATGGCACAAAACCAAAGTGTTCAGTAGGGACACACCATGGCTTGGTACTGGACAGATCCAGAAGGTAAGATTAGCGAGATAAAAACAAAAAAAGTAAGCCATAGCAAGTATGGAGAAAACAATCTCAGTATTCACCCTTTACTACTACACACAGATATCCCAGAATATGGCCCCAATCCAGGATATATAGATGGGATGAAGAAAAAAATAAATAAAAGAAGCTGAAACATAATGCTACAAGAAAGCAGGAAAAGTTTGCTAACACGTAGTATCTCTGTGTGTCACATCAAAAAGCACTAGTCTTTGGGTGGCATGGTGGTGCAAGTGGTTAGCTCTGTTGCCTCACAGCTTTCAGAGATGCCTGGTACGATGCAAACTCCATACAGGCCGAGTCTGAGGTCGGGATAGAATCAGGGACGCTGGAGCGGTGAGGCAACCACACCAACCACTGTACCACTGATGATACCGCCCACCATATATAAATAAAATTATAGCAGTATCACATGCCTTCACCGAGTCATCTCTATGCCTACATAGTCACCTATATGGCCAATACAAGTACAAGGTAGGTAGGACTGGCGTTACAAAAGCAGCGACAGTGTACACAGATGTTGTGAGATTAGAGCAGAGGCGAGACAAATCCTTACGCAATTTCCAAGTCCTGGGTCAGGATGCATCTGGCAGGGTTACACATTAAAATAATAATAAAAAAAAGTTATCCAATAAACATAATCCATTTTCTATTTCTATAATCCCTTCTTATATATTCTTATGCATATTGACAAAATGGTCATGACTAGATGACTTGCTTTGGGATGATATTAGGATTATGAGAGCGGCAACTGCATACTTTGTGTGTCTAAAACATTAAAGCCTATAAAGTAGTACCTTGGTTCTCAACCAGCTTGAAACCCGTCGAATTTGGTTCTGGACATATTCTGACTAGAAAAACGTCTCGGTTCTCGTCGTTTCCTTGGTACTGGATTCACAATTTACTCGATTCATGATTCAGTACACAGTGATTCAGGTTCATAATAGTTTTACTCACTGAAGATCTCCACTCTGTGTTTTTCTTTATTTTTACATCCACAGTACTATATCCTTAGTGCAAGTAAGTTTCCATGGGTCCTACAAAGGTTATTTAGAACAGTCAACTAAAAGAAAACACAGGCTACACACCAATACAGTAAGTGTTTTGCTTTTACTGTTCACTTTCAATCCATTACTCACTAAATGACGAAATTTTCAACACTTTCTTATAACATAAGCTTTGCGTTAATGATTTTGGCCAACTGTAGGTGTATTAAGCAATAAAATCAGCACTGCTATTATATAGTATAGACGATATTAAACTCATCGGTTCACAATCCATTTAACTTACGATAGATTTCTCGGAACGTATCCCCATCATAAATCAGGGAGCACCTGTACGATACATCTCCATTAATGCATATAATACCTTATACAGTGTGGAATTTCTGAGGGTCTGGAACGGATTCATTCAATTTACATTATTCCTTATGGGAAAAATTTGTTCAGTACTAATCTTCTGTAACGAATTAACGACGAGAACCGAGGTACCACTGTATTATCGAAACTTCCCTGGCTCCAGGATTCCACTGTAGAACACCATGTGACATTTGGTATTGACAATATATTCAAACTGAATAGGTTTCATTTAATCTGTTATATCATGCTATACTCACAGTATACTAAGTATTGCATTATGAGGATTGAATCTTTAAGACAAATACACAACAGCACATCAAATGACCTCCATTTTGTGTACTTATCCAGCATATGCAGAACACACCTTACTGCAACTCAATTAAACACAAAAGGAAAATCAATTATGATGAAGAGCTAGTTGGACTTTTGTAGAAAATCCCCAGAAACTAATTTCATGTCCAGGTTTTATGTACCGGTTGTGCGTAGATGAACTTGAAATGAGCACACAAAATCGTTAGGAGAGCAAATCCGATGGAGTAAAGAAGTTAAAATAAACCCTATTCAATTAAAGATTGTTACAGTATGTCAGTACGTAACACAGCACGTCACACCACACCACAAAGCACATCACATATCACACAAAGACATACAAACAAGAACTACTGTTAGTTTCTATGCTATTAAAGACCACCAGCATTAAAGGAAATTCAATAAATGGAAGTAAATTGAAGGGAATTGAAGGATTATACAGGAATATACAGGAAGGGGAAATAGATTTTCAAAAATAGGTAAATAAATACATACATACATTACTCTGCAGTCACCGTGAGAAAATGATTTGCACAATTAATACAAGAACTAGGAGAGACATTAAATTGTGTATTCACTTTTGTATTAACACTGTCATCATGCAGTCTTATGCAAATGTTTTGCCACCTGGTCATTTCTTTCCTAAATAAAAAGAACCCAATCTATGCAAACTTAATTCTTTTTAATGCCATCAGTCAAATTTTGTTTCTTGACCATGTGAGGCACCCATACTTATGTCTGGAGAAGTTCTCTAATCACAATTACATAGATTGTACCTAATATGTAAAGCATTATCAGTCTAGTGGGAACAGAACTGTAAATTATTTTGGGTGAAAAAATATTGCTAATAATAAAAAATTTATCATGGTGCTTTGCTCTACTGTGCCACAGCTGGTTACTGTGCTATTTGACAACATGCCTGGCATAGGAGACTCCTGATGATTGCTGTTTATGTGTGTTATAATTGCTACTCCATGACAGACTCCATCAGAGACGTTCCAATCCAACATGAGGCATCAAGCAAGAAAATACATTATATTGTTATTGAATTATTAAAAAGCAATAAATGCATTCTGCTAAGTTCATATTTTCCATTCATATGACTATGTTGTCAAAGTGGCAAAAATGAGCTTGACATGATTAACACAATTAGAAATGTAATTGCTTGACAGTATTAACACACCGACTATGAAACACGTACAGTATATTTTATCAATAGTGGCAAAATAACCTTATTTTCTGACTTCTAAGTATTTAACTGACGTGCTGTGGGTTTGTTAAAGTCTATCATCTGACCAGGGTGACCAAATACTTGTGAAAGACTGCATATACAGTATATATAAAGCACATGACTTATGACACAGGACCACATCTCAAAATAATTCTAATAATTTGAATTAAGCAACATTAAAATGTGACAGCTAGTGAGCTAGTTTATAATGGTTACTCTAAAAGGCTTATCCAAACCCGGTATTTTACTAAATAAATTAGAATCATTTACTAGAAAATTTCAGTGTTATATTCAATTTTATAATGAGTGTAAATACAGTTTGAAAAAAGTATTTATTTCAATATTTATCTTCATGGCATGAGACAAAAGGCTAGGACTTCACTAGGGTATGATGATCTCCTTTAGGTGCCATATTCCATTAACGTGTCACTTACAGACCCATGTGTGTAATACAGTTGTGTTCTGCACTCATACCTGTGCCAGTTTCATCATCATGTGAGCAAAGACATGGAGGAATCCCACCACAGCATCCCACAATCTGCTGTGAGCCAGGGACTGCTGGTTGCCAGTGCATGGCCCCTAAAACACCACAGCATACTCAGATGAAGAATAAACAGATTGAAGTGTAGACAGGGGAATCTTAGACAGGTTCAAATCCTACCTGGATGTATTCTGTTAAGCTGTTAAAGACCTGTTTGGCCACTGTCATTGCTTTGGAGAAGTTGCGCTTGCCCGGTTCATCGATGATGTCTTTTCCAGAATAATACCAGTAGAAATCACTGATGGATTCCTGTAAAAGTGAGATGGGCAAAAAGTGAGACAGCATTAAAACTCACAAGTTTTCAACAACTGAAAAATTGTATTATATGGTGGCAGAACCGTTAATGATGCACCACAATTAAAGAAACCAGAACTGAAAGTTAGTACCGACTGGACTGAATGTGAACCTGTACAAATGTATTAAAAAGAATTAAATAAAGACATTACTGCAATAATTCAGAAATAAACAACAGCAACAAAAACAAAAATGAGATACAATAGAAATATTTAATGATTATAATATACCATAACATTAATCCCAATAACCAAAGAGCTGCAATTCTAAATCAATGTAATAAGTCAAAGTAAAAACATGTCAGACTGTGACGTACAATAAACAATTTATTCAATAATTTAATGGATAAGTGATTAAATAAAACGGGTAGTTTAAGTTTCGTATACCTGCAGCCTCAGCAGATAGTCCACAGTGCAGATGATGATGTTAATGGTGGTGGTGCTGCCAGTCTGGGTGCGTAGATAATTCTGGAAATCTAAAAAAAGGATACAAAACACTAAGATCTCCAGAGATGGCAGGGTCCTGGTGTAAGCGAGCCCTGGACGGGATCACCAACTGCACATTGATGGAGTCTGTATACACCTCCATCAATTAGAATTGTAGTTTTGAAGGGAGAAAACAACGACGTTCCTTTCATTTCTAGTAAGTGTTTCAAATCTTATGAAATTACAAATTACAGGACAGGTAGTGTCCATTTCCCAATGGTCTAATTTAGATTTTGACTTTACGATGAAAATCTAATACAAATAAATAGACATTCAGCAGATACCATACCCTGATTTCGATTTTTCCCCTATTCAAGATATACGCAGTACGATATTCTTCCCAAACCCTCCCCTTCTAAATAGAAGTAATCATATATAAATCATTTTATTAGGAGTGGGTATCGAAAGTACCTCACATAAACGATTATATCATGATACTTGCAATACGATTCTCTTGGTGATATATTGCCATATTCCAAATAATTCACTGACAATACAAAAACACCTACAAGTTATGGTGCACAACCCGGGGTCCTTCGTGACGTCCGCCAACTATTACAACGCTTGCTCTTGGAGAGATCTTTGTTGGTCAGAACCACTCTGGGGATGGTAACAATGGTCTTGAATTTCCTCCATTTTGTACACAATCTGTCTGCCTGTGGTTGGTGGAGTCCAAACTCCTTAAGATTGTTTGTAACTTTTCCAGCCTTATGAGCACAACATCTCGTTTCTGAGGTCCTCAGAATCTCCTTTGTTCTGCCCATGATACACCTTCCACAACGTGTGTGAAGAGCAGACTTTGATAGATCCCCTGTTCTTTAAATAAAACGGGGTGCCCCACTCCACACTGATGTCATCCCACTATAAAACACCTGACTCTAATGACAGTGAAAGCTCGAAACTTGCCATTATTGTGGCCCTCACAAAGCAGCTGCAAGAAGCGGAAGAGGTCGCAGGTGAATTCATCATCTGCCATCACTTTCTCATCTGCAAAGACAAAGAGGGTGATACTTATAGGAAAAAAAATATAAAATGATTACAAAATGAGTTGTGTGTGAAGACAAAAACTGATGAGTGGATTATGCTGAATCATTTTTGCATGCAACTAAATGTGTAAACATTATACGGTTGTGACGGGGCACCCCAGCTCCATGTAGCGTGCCACAGAACCCGACCCTATTATAAACACACAAACAAAATCACTGGTCAGAGCCAAATCGTTGGTCTCCATGATATCAGACTCTCCTGGTCTGTCTAGCACCAGACCCTTCCAGTCATTCCCAGGTCCTGTTCTGCTCCAGAGCCTTCTTAGGCTCTCGGATGGCAGAGCCAGGAAATGGTGACACTCTCATCACCGACTCGACACGCAACAGAGGCAGAATACGATCCAGAGCGGTTCAAAGTATCTTCCTTCTGTGCCAGAATGAAGATGTGACAAAGGGTACACTTTTGTGGTACTCTTGGTCACATCCTTTCTGGGCAAGGTGAAGATATGAGCGGTCTTTTCACGTCGCAAAGGGTCTGCAGCATGTCACCAGACCAGGGGTGCCCCTGTCCCGATTCTCTAAAATATTAAAGCTAAGCAAGAAAAAGGGAATGCTTTGCATCATAACTATCAGTGCCTATTTACACCCGAGTTTTTTCGTACGCATAGGGGTTTTAGGTATGCTCACACAAACGACACACGACACATGAAAAACACACCAAACAGATGGTCACACAAATGAGAACAATTAAAACACTCATATTTGACCAAAAAGGAACAGAATATGAACGGGGTGAACACTAACATGGTGGGAACATGAAACATATGAGGAACATGAATATGAACACATCAGAGAAGGTCTGTTGAGACTTCTCTGATGATGATGCACACAGACAGAAACAATTAATGAGAAACAGCCATGCAAGACAGATCTACTGCATCTCTGGTCTACAAATTGAAGGAAGGAAGATGAACCAGACAAACGAGGGTGAGGAGAACCGGCAATAAGAAGATTTTTTTTTTGTTTCCAAAAGTGACTTAAAACTGTGGAAGACCATGCCTTGCTCAGGGGCCCAAATTTGGCAGACTGACAGTACTAGGAGTAGAACCAACAACCTTCCAGTCACTAGCACATGCAGTGCTAACAGGTTCTGGCCTAGTAATCAGGACATAAGAGAAAATTGGGTAGGGGTTGGAGTTGCAGTGCCGGTGGATGATCCACCAGCAATCATGTCTGCACACAACAGCCAAAGGCACCACAGAGACTGGGTCCCAAGCCATGCATAAGTAAGACCTATGATATGGTCTGTTTTGTGCATGGACTCTTTTAGAACAGACACAAGCAGAGAGGTGAAATGGAAAAGTTTACTTTGCTTAACACTAAGCGCCATGCAGGCTTCACCTACAGTATATATACTTAAAGGTTTAAAGCATTTAAAAGGTGATACTGCATTGCCTGTTCTGGAAATTACTGTTTCTTCAAGTGGACTCATTCCCTTTTGGTTGTGTGCAGCCAGGAAGGTATGTTTATCTACATTTAAATTCTACTGTGCACGTATTTTTTGGTTCTACAGTGTGTGAGCTTGTAAGTGAGGAACTGCAGTGTCGTGTATTTCCTGGCAGGAGTGATATGTACAACAGTTTAGGCTCCAGTTGCTGTGTAGATGGTAGCGTTCCACTCATGTTTGCAGCGTTATCTCTGATGCCTTTATCTTTTGCACACAGTTTTCTAATGGAAATAACCTTTATATTTACATTACAGCATGATAGAAAGACTGTGTGACTATGGTAATGTCCGGTCATCGACCATTGTTTCCCAGAACTTAACACAGTCATTAAATGGACTGTGATAGTCATGGCAAGATCTCCATTCTCTTGATCTGTTCTTTGAAGCGTTTCTGCACGGACTGGATGGATGTTTTGGTTCATTGTTTTGCTGGCAGTAGAAGTGACAAGGCAACTGACTACTAGTCATAAGGCTGTGAATTCTCTATGTATTTTTGCTCTGGATAAGGACGTCTGCTAAATGCTATAAATATCCATGGTGGCAAATGTGACATGGTTTTTACACGTGGGACTGTGGTAGCCTAGCGGTTAAAGTACTGGACTATGGACTATGTACCAAAAACTCCAGGGTTCAAATCCCACCTCTCCCAAGCTACCACTGTTGGGTCCTTGAGCAAGGCCCTTAATCCACAATTTCTTGTATTGTAAGATTGTACCAATTGTAAGTTGCTCTGGATAAGGGCGTCTGCTAAAATGCTGTAGATGTTTTGATACAAACAAATTAGAGATTCCCTTTCAAGAAAAACAATACAGACATGCACCTTTTAATGTCCATCCAATTGTTTGTTCGCTTTAATGGCCAAGATCTTAAGGCCAAGAATTATAATAGGAAATAAAAATGTCTCATATACATCCAATTCATGTCTGAATGACAGAAAACGAGCAAACCCTGGCTAATTTGTTGACAGAAGTCAGTACCAAAGCATAAAAGACACTTTATTATTCTAAAGTATATCTGTTTTAGTGTTCAGTAACTTAAGTTTTCTAAAACATATGAAGATAAGAAATTATAAAAATAAGAATTACTGGATTGTACAGTACAATATTAAATTTCATTATAGTTTAAAATAAAGCCTTATGTGCAAAGTATCTGTGACTACGCTAACGTCTGTTCAAACGTCCATTTCAGTCAACGTCCTGTTTCCCAGAATGAAATGCAGATGTTAAACAATGCACACCTGTACAACATTCCACTACAAACATTTTAGGACCAGTATGCAGCATTCCAACAAGGACTAAAGCTATATTGGACCCAAAGGTCAGCCCTATTAACTGAAATTAAGAGATTCTTACAGGATTCCATTATTTTAGTCATTCCCCATAAATAAGTCAATTCGTAAATCACTACATTTAAACTTTTAGAAGTTTATCTAAAAGGTAGCATACAATTTGGGTAGTTTTCTCAACTTTAGGATCCATATGCAATTTCTTTTACCACCACATTTAAAATTAATGTAGGACACTTTATTCTGTATCGTAGATATTGTTCTAAACAGAAACCTAACCCACACAGTAATGACTAATAAGATACAACAACATTTCAGAGTTAGGAGAGATATGGTATTCATGAAAATTATTAGTACATAAATAAAAAAAGAACAGAATGACCTCAAACACACAGAAAACACAGAACTGATATTGAATTTAATCACAAATAATGCAAATTGTATGAAAACCTCTAGAAAAATCCATAGACCTATACGCATATGAATTCACCTGGGCTCTATTTCTGTCCAGCTTGGCCATGTCTTTGTTTTCTCTGTCCTCCATGGAGAAAATGAGAGAATAACCTACTGTTTTTCACCCATCTCAGCAGTCCTCTGATCATTTCAGTATCACCTGGATGAGCATGCCTGTGATTTTACTGGCTAGATGTAAAACTACATGTTGCCTTGAGTTGAACCATTGCTAGTTTTCAGGTCTTTTGGCGAGTGAATTCATGTCAATCAGAGACATTCATGAGTATCTGGATACATTATATTACACAATTACTCAGTTTACTGTGCAAATGTCTTAGGCCACCATTAGAGCTGCTGTTTTGGCAATGGTATAATGACCATATAACACACTGTCGTCGATTGGACCCAAATATCTGAATCTTTGTATTTGTCACTGCATAAAAAATCCAATTTTCTGCTGACCTTCACTCCAATCTTTGTGAGCTTTAGCATTTCTTAGCCTTTTCAACCTGTTCCCCTTTCAAAAAAGCGGTTTCTTGGCTGCTTCCCATGGAAAAAGACCATTCCTGATTGGGATGAAGCTGCTAGATGCTGTTATCCCCTCAAGTGTAAGGCGAGGTCACACTAAATCCTTGCCACTGCAGCCTGTTTGTTGTTTATTTCAGTTTTTAATACTGCATACATTTTTTGGGGTTGCATTCTAATAGAATAAGTTAAATTGGGTGAAATAGTCAGTAATTCTGCCTGTACCTCCCTCAGGTGAGAAGGCAGAGAAACAAACATGGCCAAACTGGACAGAAACCAAATAATCAAAAATCACCCCATGTAAATATAGTCCTGTCCGGATACTTATAGTTGAGTTAGTTCTCTAAAAAGGTGGCGTTAACTTTTTTCCCCTGTATACAGTGGTACCTCGGTTCTCGACCACCTCGGAACTCATCGACCTTGGTTCTCGATGCATTCTGACTAGAAAAATGTGTCTCGGTTCTCGTCGCTTGCTCAGTATTAATCTTGTATGAGTCAAGCCGTGTGACTCGATTCAGTCATCACTCGAGTCACGATTTATGATTCATGATTCAGCACAGTGATTCAGATTCACTATGCCCCTTGTTCAGTGTTTTGCTTTATTTTTTACATCTACAGTACTACATTTTTAGGGCAAATAAGTCTCTGTGCGTCCTAACACGGTTAGTAATGACAGCCAGCCGAAAGGAAAACTGGCTTTCAGGCTGAGCAGTTAGCATTAGCAGCTATGCTAGCAGCCAAGAGTAAGCATTTT
>JAJAGP010007760.1:0-11505 GCA_025084515.1 Ancistrus triradiatus
TACCCAGCGATAGTCTCCCTTTCTCTTGCTCAGCCCAGCAGGCTGAGTTAGTGGGTCTAACTGAAGCATGTAACCTTGGATCAGGTAAGAGGGCTACTATTTACACAGATTCTCGCTATGCATTTGGGGTGGCCCATGACTTTGGGCACTTGTGGAGCCATCATGGTTTCCTGACAGCTGCAGGTACCCCAGTTAAGAAAGCTGATTTGGTGCAGAATTTTTTGGATGTTGTTCATTTACCCACAGATCTAGCTATTGTGAAAGTGAAATCACACAGTGGAAGCTATGAAGAAGTTTTTTTTTTTTTTTAACCATCAGCAAGCATTGCATTACTTAGTAACACAGAGTGCAATACTAAGGACATCTCTTTGATTCTTAAGTGATTCTCCCAGTCTGAGTCTCCAAACTGGGAACTCTGGACAAGGCTCGACTCAGGTGCAAAAGTTGCCCCAGATGGTGTCTGGTTCAAAGGGGGAAAGCTTGTTGAACCTGAATCATTACTTCCCTACCCAGCTACACAGATACATTCTTTAGGCCACATTGGGGTGGAATTCTCGCAGCCCTTATGGAACAAGCTAGAGTAGTGGTTAAAAATTGTATTGCATGTAATCAAGTTAATGCTGCACCTTTAATGTAAACTCCTGCCATTAAAACAGTGGGACCTCCAGGCCTATTTAGAAATTTACAAATAGATTGCCACACACAAAAGTTTATTGCCACACACACTGCAAGTGGGGGCTTCCGGAGCAAAGTGAGTCTGATTAGATAACTCACTTCACTGGACAGATTGTACAGGCAGTTTGTAAACTTCTGAAAGTGAACTGGGAATTTCACTGTCCAGACAGACCACAGAACCATAACCAAAGAAAGACTGACTAAACTTCACACTCAGGGTGTGAAGTGGACTACGGCCTTGACAGCATTATTTTGCAGAATAAGGGCAACTAGAAACAAAACTGTTGGTCTTAGCCCTCATGAAGTTCTGACAGGTAGACCTATGCTAGTTTCAGGTGTGCTTGATCCCAATAAAGCAGATCTGAATTTGTTGTCAGATGCACTTCTTAACTACTGCCAAATGCTCACACAAGCAATACAGGCAACTCACAATCAGGTTTGAGCAAACCAGACGAAGGATTTCTAATTATAATTCGAGGTCAGTGGGTCATGGTGAGGAAACACAACAAACAGTCCATAGAACCTAGATGGGATGATCCATATCAGGTTTTGCTAATTACTGATTCAGCAGTAAAATGTGAAGGGAGGAAAGCATGGATACATGTCTCTCGTTGTAACAACAGGTCTGCTCCTCAGAACTGAGTGGTAGAAACTCAAAATACTGTGATGAAAAGTTCACTGCACATGTAGTTCTGTGTGTCCCACAGAACTACACAGATGCTATATGGTGGAAAATATATTAATACCGCTGCTTCACAACAATCTGCTCAACTAACTGACGACATGTCCAGCCAACCAGAGATGAGTGTACCTTCACAATGATCTGCCCAGTCAACTGATGAACAACAGTGATTGACATCATACCATGTGATAGCAAATCATCCAAGCTTCCTGGCCTGCCTCTACAATTTTTTCTGGCATTTCTACAGCAAGGACCTTGAAAAAGCCACAAACAACATCAGAACTTGGCAGAATGAACTTATCAGACATTATTTGGCCTTACATAAAATAGGCATTGCCCTTCTTTCTATAGTTATGAACCTTTTAACATTTTGGGCAGCAGAAAGGCATATGTGGTTATCACAGTCACCTCAACGCTCCAGAGATCCCAGCTCAATCCTGCAGCTATCCAGAGATCCTTGGTTCAATCCTTTCCTCCAACTCCGCCTCCGTAAGTTTTCCCTGGGTACTCCAGTTTTCTCCCACATTTCAAAAACATGCATTAGGCTAATTGGTTACTCTAAACTGGCCAGTCAACATCAGGTGTTGCCAGACACCGGTTGGAATTTACTACATATTCTACTTGTTATTGTCTACAAGTTTCATATATATATATATCTTCTTCTTCTTTCGGCTTTATCAGGGGTCACCACAGCGAGTTTCCACCTCACCCTGTCCTCCACGTTATCTACTCTCACCCCAACTCCGTGCATATCTTCATTCACCACAACCATATAACTCCTCTTTGGTCTTCCTCTCCGTCTCTTGAGTAGCAGCTCCATCTCCAATATCCTCCTACCAATATATCCACTATCCCTCCTCTGCACATGTCCAAACCATCTCAGTCTTCCCTCTCGAATTGTGTCTCCCAATTTTCCAACCTCTGCTGTCCCTCTGATGATCTCATTCCTAATCCTGTCCACCCTAGACACTCCTAAAGAGAACCTCAACATCTTAAGTTCGCCACGAGACTAGAGGGACATACGACCCCCTAGCGATTCGCGTGGGAATCCTTCGCACCCCCAGGAAAGATTCCCGCTCTCTTCCTGTTACCATCTACAAAAGTAGTATTTAAGCGTGTACCTTTTCCTTTACCCCGATTTCTCTCCTAGCCCGCCCACAGGCTGGTCTCACTACTCTCTTATATATCTTTCCTTTCCACTTTTGCTCGACCGCCCACCCCCCACGGCAGAGGCCGGAGCCCCTTTTTGTCACAACAGCACTCCTGACACTCCTTCTCCACCCAACTCCATCCTGCCTGAACTCTCTTCTTTACCTCCTTTCCACACTCCTCATTTCCTTGGACAGTTGATCCCAAGTTCCCTTCCTGATCCTGGCCTTTGTGACAACTGATCCCGTCGCCTGACTCTTCCACCTGCCTGCCTTTCATTTTACACACACGTATTCCGTTTTACTACAGTTGTACTTTCATTCCTCTCCCTTTCTAGATTATACCCTCCACCTCTCCAAGTTTCTCTTCTACCTGTTCCCTGTTCTCCACTACAGATCACAATGTCCGTCCGCAACATCACAGTCCATGGCGATTTCCTGTCTGACCTCATCTGTTAAGTCTGTTCCATCACCAGAGGATCAAATTAAGAAGGGACTCAAGGGCCCATCCTTATGCAGTCCCACCTCTACCTTGAAGCTATCTGTCACTCCTACAGCACATCTCACCGCTGTCACGCTGTTGTCATACATGTCCTGCACTAATCTAACGTACTTTTCAGCCACTCGAGACTTCCTCATACACCACCACAGTTCCTCCCTTGGCACCCTGTCATAAGCTTTCTCCAAATCCTCAAAGACGCAGTATAGCTCTTTCTGACCATCTCTATACTTCTCCATCAGCAGTCTCAAAGCAAAAATTGCATCCATGGTGCTCTTCCTTGGCATGAAACCATACTGTTGTTCACACACTGTCACCACCTGTCTGAGAATAGCTTCCACAACGTTCTCCCAAATCTTCATTGTGTGGCTCATCAACGTTATGCCCCTGTAAGAGTCACAACTCTGTACATCACCCTTCTGCTTAAAAATCTGTACAAGTAAACTTTTCCTCCATTCCTCCGGCATATTCTCATTCACCAGAATTCCATTGAATAATCTAGTCAAAAACACCACTCCAAGCTCTCTTAGACTTTTCCATACTTCAACCGGTATGTCATCAGGTCCCACTGCCTTTTCATTCTTCATCCTTTTCATAGCTTTCCTCACTTCGTCCTTGCTAATCTTTGCTACATCCTGTTCCACAATTTCTACGCCATCCAACCTTCTTTCCCTTTCATTTTCGACATTCATCAGCTCCTCAAAATACTCCTTCCATCTTTCCCTCACCCTCTCCTCACCCGACAGTACATTTCCATTTCTATCCTTGATCACCCTGACATGCTGCACATCCTTGCCAGCTCTATCTCTCTATCTCGCCAGCAGATACAACTCCTCCTCTCCTTCCCTACTGTCTAACCTGTCATATAACTCATCGTAGGCCATCTGCTTGGACTTTGCTACTTCCCTCTTTTCTCTGTGCCGCATCTCCTTGTACTCCTGCCTACTCTCTTTAGTCCTGTCCCTGTCCCATTTCTTCTTTGCTGACCTCTTTCTCTGAATAACCTTCTGCTCTTCCTCGCTCCACCACCAGGTTTCCTTTGCCTGTCCAGAAGACACACCTAGTACCGTTCTACCCGTCTGTCTAATTACTGTTGCTGCTACTACCCAGTCATCTGGGAGCGCTTTCCTATCACCCAAAGCCTTTCTCAGCTCCTCTCCGAGCTCCTTACAACATTCTTCCTTTCTCAACTTCCATCATTTTGTCCTATGCTCTGCCTTTGTCCTCTCCTAACCACTAGAGCCATCCTGCACACCACCATCCGATGCTGCCTAGCTACACTCTCCCCTGCCACTACCTTACAATCACCAATCTCTTTTAAGCAACCTCTTCTACATGGATGTAGTCTACCTGTGTGCTCCTCCCTCCACTCTTAGAAGTCACCCTATGCTCCTCCTTTTGAAAATATGTGTTAACCACAGCCATTTCCATCCTCTTTGCAAAATCACCACCATCTGTCCTTCTAGGTTCCTATCCTTAACACCAAACCTGCCCATCACTTCCTCATCTCCTTTATTACCTTCACCAACATGACCATTGAAATCTGCACCAATCACCAGTCTCTCCTCCCTGGGAATGCTCTCAACCACTTCATCTAACTCCCCCCAGAATCTCTCTTTCTCCTCTAATTCACAGCCAACTGTGGTGCATAGCCCCTAACAACATTCCACCAATTACACCCTCAATTTCCAGCTTTAAACATATTATCCTATCTGACACCCTTTTCACCTCAACGACATTCTTTACATAGTCCTCCTTCAGGACCACACCAACTAGATTTCTCTTCCTATCCACACCATGGTAGAACAGTTTAAACCCTGCACCAATGCATCGAGCCTTGCTACCCTTCCACTGTACACACAAAACATCGACCTTTCTCCTCTGCATCATATCAGCCAGCTCTCTACCTTTCCCTGTCATCATCCCTACATTTAGGGTTGCTACCCTCAGTGCTATATTCTTTCCGCTCCTGATTTCTCTCTGTCTCTTCACACGCTTCCCTCCTCTTCGTCCGGCACTAGAAATACCCCGTCTGAGCAATCTAGCGGCTGGTTTATATATATATATATTTCTAGTGCCGGACGAAGAGGAGGAAATGGCCACTGATTTGATGCTATACATACCTTTTGCTCAGTTGAGAGGGTGTGCATCATAGGACTGAGAGATGCACTATGGTCGTTTCAGTGAATTGCCTGCTGTCTACGCCATTCTGACCCAGTTGTTAGTAGGTGTCTGCTTCCAATGCCCTAATACTATTACTATTAATAATAAGTTTATGTAGCACCTTTCTAGTACCCAAGGTCGCTTTAGGGGTAGAGAGGGGAAGAATGAGAAGAGGGAGAGGGAAGAAAAGTAGAGTAGAGGAGTAGCGCTGGGAGAAAAGTTAACTTTTTTAGTATGACTTGAACGATGAGAGTGTGGTGCAATGGGGTAGACTTAATGACAATGTATTCTATAATTTAGGTGCCATGACACTAAATAACATACCCCTGGCAGAGACTAGTTTGAATTTTGGCACTGACAAGAGATCTTTATTTGAAGACCTGAGTGACTGTGCCAGACAGTATGGGTGAAGGAGTTCAGATAAATACGAGATATGAATGCAGAGAGAAGTATTTTGAATTGAATAAGTAGCAAGACAAGTAACCAGTTGAGTTCATACATAACGGGGGTGATATGAGCTGACTTGTTGGAGCGTGCGAGAACCCTCCAAAAATTCTTGCTGAGGAATTTTGAACATATTGAATAAAACGAATAGATCTGGTAAGATACCCAATGTCCAACATATATTGTATTCAGGCTAGAGGCAGACTTACAGGGTACAAGCAAGATTTCTGGGTCTCACAGACCTTTTACAACTTCTTTAGGAACCGCTTCTGTCCTTCACTCGTTACCTGTATTAATGGCACCTGTTTGACCTCGTTATCTGTAAAAAAAGACACATGTCCACAGCCTCAAACAGTCAGACTCCAAACTCAACCATGGCCAAGACCAAAGAGCGGTCGAAGAACACCAGGAAGAAGACCTGCTCCAGGTTGGGAAGAGTGAATCTACAATAGGCAGCAGGTTGGTATGAATAAATCAACTGTGGGAGCAATTGTAAGAAAATGGAAGACATACAAGACCAATGATAATTTTCCTCGATCTGGGGCCCCACGCAAGATCTCATCCCATGGGGTCAAAATGATCACTGAGAACTGTGAGCAAAAATCTCAAAACTGCACAGAGGAACCTGATTAATGACCTGCAGACAGCTGATACCAAAGTAACAAAGCTATTATCAGTAACACACTATGCCAAGAGGGACTCAGGTCCTGCAGTGCCAGGCGTGTCCCCCTGCTTAAGCCAGTACATGTCCAGGCCCATCTGAAGTTTGCCGGAGAGCATATGGATGATCCATAAGAGGATTGGAAGAATATCATGTGGTCAGATGAAACCAAAATAGAACTTTTTGGTAAAAACTCAACTGGAGGAAGAAGAATGCTGAGTTGCATCGCAAGAACACCATACCTACTGTGAAGCATGGGGGTGGAAACATCATGCTTTGGGTCTGGTTTTCTGCAAAGGGGACAGGACGACTGATCCGTGTTAAAGAATGATCGGGCCCATGTATCGTGAGATTTTAAGCCACCTTCATCAGTGCACCTTCGTAAGAGCATGCAGAGAGAGCCAGGGTGCAGAACTATTTTGTTTGGAGCTGAAGAAGCCTTCTGTGCGAGTGACCTCATCTTGTCCTGAAAGCAGCTCTTCGTTCCTTAGGCACACCATGAGATGTTTCAGAATATCACAGACACCTGTGACTCTCTCCATGGAGTTGTGCTGGAGCAATAAGCCCTTAGCGGTGCTTTCCTCAATAGTCTAAAGAACCAGATCTAGGATGAGCCTGGATTGCTATAAGACCTGGCTGTTCACAATGTGCTCAAAACAATCATGTACTGCAGAGATGGCTCCTGCTGGCCAGGATTTCACCTGCATCTGAACTGATTTCGAGCATTTGACAAGAGGTCTGTACACTGGAATTAGCATAACAGAGATGTGGTCTGAGTATCCAAAGTGGGGGTGGGGTTCTGCCCTGTAAGCACCGGGAATGTTTGTGTAAACAATATCCAGTGTGTTTGCTCCTCTTGCAAAGTCCACATGCTGATGGAATTTAGGGAGATCTGTTTGAGATTTGCATGGTTGAAATCTCCGGCAATGATAAGAAGTCTGTCAGGATGTACATTTTGTAGTTCACTAATGCCAGCATACAGTTCACAGAGTGCTTCCTTAGGATTAGTACTTTGTAGAATGTAAACTCCGATAATTAACACGGTGGTGAATTCCCATGGTAAATAAAAAAGGTCTGCATCTAACAGTCACAAGCTCCATAAGTGATGAACAGTAACTACACACCAGCACTAGTTCTACACACCAGCACTAGTTCAACACCATTCTGTGTTGATGTAGACACACAGACCACCACCGCGAGTCTTACCACTGGGTTTCTGTCATCACAAAATGAGGCTACCCCATCTAGTTGAATGGCAGCGTTCGGAACTCTTTCGCCTAGCCACGTTTCTGTGAGCACAAAGACAAAGATGGAGCAGTCTCTAGATTCTTGCCAGGTAGTCTACTGGAGCCGGATGTAGTCCAGTCTATTTTCCAGATTCCAGAGAGCAGGCATAGCAGAGCAGGATGGACAGAAGAGCCGGCTGGCTAGACTTTGTTTTTAGCCTAGCACGGATCCCTAACTGCTTGCTGCGCTTCCAGGATGTCGAACACTGTTTTTGTTGTTCCCTCCTTCAGCCATCGGCATCAGGCAATGCTGAGGGCTGGAGTCCTGGTCCTCTCAGCAAGCCGAGATACCGTACCTAGGTCGTCATGGAGGTTAGTTGTTTTTTTTTTATTCCTGTTACTTAGTATTAACCGGCATCAGATGTTCTCCCATCCACATGATGAAAAAAAAACTGATAAGATAGCATGTAAATTCATGTTACGTTAACACGTAAAAGCACCATTTTGGCCTATGCCCTGGATGGGCATATGCTAGCCCATGTTACACATTGGACTGCCCCATCTCCCTTTTAATTTTGGGTAACCACCACAAACAGTTATTCAGTCCCCACATTTACTCTTAGCTTTGGGCAAAACCCAAGTATTTACTGGGTCCACTGGGACCAATATTTACTAAATAGTGTGTTTTTTTGCTAGGCACATTGTCTCATTTCGGCCATTCTGCCCCCTGATTTGTTGTCTAGCTCAACAGCCTCAATAGCCTCCAGACCTGTCCAAGATGCCTACAGCCTATCATGACATCTGTGAGGTTTTAAATAACGTTCGGGCTTTATCTCTGCCACCTCACCACCCATGTGATTGCACATTGCAGGTTGTATAACCTAACTCACCTGGAGAGAGGCGATGGAGAAACATATCTCTGAGTCCTTGGAGGCAGGTTTAATTTGTCCTTCGTCCTAGCTAAACGAGTTCTCACATTCCATGTATTGATTAACGTTGGCTCAGTCAAATCATGGGGCATAATCAGTATCCAATGCCTTTGATCTCATTGGCCTTTCTTTCTGCTCTAAGGAGCTACTGTCTTTTATAAGCTTTTCTACTGTCTTTTCTAAGCTAAGTAATGCCTATCATTCTGTCTTAATTCAAGAGGAAGATGCCATTCAATACACTTCCCCACAATGTTCCAAGCTCTTGTGAACAGTGTGTTTTTTTTTTAACCATTTCACTTTTGTTTACTTGGATGACATTTAGATTTTTTTCTCATAACCTTGAACAGCACCAGTCCCATGTGTGGCAGGTGCTCCTGTGCCTGCTAGAGAACAGCCTTTTTGTTAAGCTGAAATATGTGAGTTTCACTCCCCATCAGTCTCTTTCTTAGGCTTTGTTATCCAGCAGGTTCCAGTTCAGAACTGCCTCTGCCAAGATTCATGCTATGGCTTAGTGGCCTGTTCTGCATTGTCAGAAGGTTCTCCAGCATTTCCTTTATTTCACAAATTTTTATCACATTATATTCGCAGTTACAGCATCGTTGTTAAGTTGCTTACATGCCTCATGTCGTCCAACATTCAGTTTGTTGGGTGCCCTGAAGGAGACAGGCTTTTACTCCTGCCTTGGTTCTTAAGCAGCTCAACCAAGCCAAACATTTCTTGGTCGAAGTAGATGCCTCGGAGGTCGGAGTGAACAGTTCTTTTTTTTTTTTTTTGTCCACAGAGGCAGATTAAGATGTTTGTAACTGTGAGCTCCTCAAAATTGACTTTGGAGGAGGGAGACACTGGCTGGAGGAAGTGGTCCAGCCTTTCTTTGTCTGGATGGATCACAAGAATTTGTCATACCTCCAGGTGGCAATGCAGCGGAACTGGCGAGATGGGCTTTATGTTTTAGCCACTTTACCACTTTACCACCACCCCAGCTCAAAAGGCACTCTCAATGACGTTCTCTCACAGCAGCACTATGCTGATTCTTCCTTGGACCCCATATCTGATCCTCCCCGCTCATAAATTTTTTGTGGTACTTTTATGGGACATCCAGAAAGCAGTTCTGGAAGCTCAGAGGCATGAACCAGACCCAGGATCAGGCCTGGCTGGTCATATTTGTTCCCACTAACGTCTGTGTGGACGTTCTCTGCTGGGCAATTTGTACCCTTTCTTTGTTGCACAGGTATTTTTGGTGGGCAAATCTCGAGGTAGGTCCAAGGAAGTTTGTGTCCGTCTGTGTGGTGTGTGCATGTAACAAGACCTTGCATCATCCCCCAGCTAGTCTTCTCAGCCGACATCCAATCACAGGCTATCCTTGGTTGCACATTGCAGTTGATTTTGTTACTAGTTTACCTGTCTCAGAAAGGCAACACCATCATTGTTATGGTGGCAGACTGGTTTTCTAAAGCTCTGGACTTATATGCACTGCCCAAGGTCCCCTCCACATACCACACAGCCAAATTGGGGGTCAGGTATTTAAGATTTATTGGATTTCTCACACTATAGTCTCAGATTGTGGGCCCAAGTTTATTTCTTAAGTTTGGCGTTCATTCAGCTATGTTCTTAGAGCCTATGTGAACCTGTCATATGGTTTTAACCCCCAGACTAATGTTCAGGTTGAATGCTTCAACCAGGAGCTGGAGTTTCCTTACACTGTATGAGAGCCAAAAATCCCTTTCAGTGGAGTCAGTTCCACACATGTAGAATATGCCCAAAAATCTTTGGTTTGCTTTGGTTTGTTCCCAGAGTCTATATCTCCATGAGGATCCATCTCCGCAAAGACAGAGGGCCATCGCCTGAATTTTGATAGCCGCCACTTCTGGTTGGTGGCCATACTCATAGTGTATTTAAGATGCCTCACTCGGTTACCGACTTTTGGACTGTTTTTGATGTTTGGATCTGTCTATTAAACCTGCACTTGGTTCCTGCTCCTGGTTTTGAGTTATTCGTAACAGAAGACCTCACCTTTCATGGAATCAGCAGGTCTGGAGGAACGCCTGGCTAAACAGGAACAGAAGATGGAGGAGATTGCTCGCCTCATGCAGGAGATGTTGCTGCACACGACTCCTCCACTTCCAGAACACCCCACAGTTTCCACCAGTGAGCTCCAGAACCCCACCAGAGTTAAGGAAACAGCAAATGTTCTCTCCCAGTCACTGTCCACGATCCATGTGGCTCTTCCAGAGAGGTATGATGGCTCATTAGATAAATGCAAGGAGTTTCTAATGCAATGCAATATATATATCGACCATCACCCTGAGCAAGTCCGGTTAGAGACAGTTTACTTCGTCATGTCATTACTCACAGGCAAAGCTAAGCAATGGGCTACAGTGCTGTGGTCACAAAACAATGACGTGCTCCGATCAGAAGCTCAGTTTTATTCCATGTTCAAGGAGATCTTTGACCACCCACCCTTCGGCCGCAACATCGGCACTAGGCTTTGTGCTCTCCAACAAAGGAGTGCGTCGCATGACTGAGTACACGCTGGAGTTCCGTACTCTCGCTGCAGGCAGCAATTGGAACGGACCAGCACTGTTCATGGTTTTCAAGAAGGGACTCCAAGTAGACTTGCAGGCTGAGATGGCGGTTTGCAGCACCAGTATGTCTCTGGATACGTATATTCGACACACCATTGTTCTGGACAACCTGCTTAGAGACAGCATGGCTATTCGTACCAGGTTGGGAGCTAGGGAGGATGCTAGCTCACCGGAGCCTGAACCAGAACAGGAATGTCACAGGCGGTGTGTGGTTTGTGTCCGAACCAACAGGGGCCAGCAGCGGCGTCACTGGTGAGTGCGATGATACAACCCAAAATAAACACCAAATGTATGAATGTTCAGGTGCAGATATGTTGGAGTTCAGGTACAGAATTTGTTTCAGCCCCCATCGACTCGGGAGCGGTGGGGAACAAATCCCCCTGACCACCATGACTTTGCCTTTGATACTAAGGGCGATGGGTGGAAGGACTTTAGGCAAGGACGTGGTGACACAATGCATCTTGGAACTTACTATGCACAGTGGACTCCTTTATGA
>JAJAGP010007761.1:0-11504 GCA_025084515.1 Ancistrus triradiatus
ATGTATATATATATATATATATATATATATATATATATATATATATATATATATATATATATATATATGTGTGTGTGTGTGTGTGTGTGTGTGTGTGTGTAGTGCTGGAAAATGTAGCTTTTCCCTCACACTACATTTTCCAGCGCACATCGCTCCTGCTGACTTCCTCAACAGAGTGCGGTAGGTTACTGGGTATACCACATATCGCCTGAAAAAATTAAATGAATATGCATTGATGTTTAAAGTCAAAATATCGTGAGGCCAGGCCATCTTAAACGAGAGTACCTGTACCTCCTGTACCCCAACTGTTGGTACATGGTTGGAGGAAGGACAGATCCAACACTTTTTCACGTTATTTACCAAAGTTCTGACACTACCATCTGAAAATCAGAACAGTCAAGGGTTTTTCAAATTGCTATCATCCAGTATGAATTGTAGCCTGTTTTTAGCTGACAACCCAGTGTGGTCTTCTGCTCCTGTTGCCCATCTGCTTCAAGGTTGTACGTGTTGTACATTGAGATTGAGTCCTGTTACCTTTCTATCTCTGGTATCATTCATCAACGTGGCATTTTCACCCAGAGAACTGCCCTCACTGGATATTTTCCCTTCTCTGTAAAACGTAGAGATGGAGCTGTGTTTAATTTGATTAATTTGTGTTTTGGGTAAAATTAGTTTTCACTAGTAAAGACTGTTGGAGCTTCGGTGACTTTCAGATAACAAAGTGCTACTAAAATAATAAATACCGGTAAGTAATAATAAAATAACTGTACCATATTTCCACATCTTTTCCTGTCATGACTTTATTCTTTGCACCAAATTACAGACAGCAGTATCAATAAGAATATCAAAAAGTATTGGTATCAGTAATCAATATCAGTATCAGTATGAATCAAACCCTAACACAGCCCTGTTGTTGTTGCTTTACCGAGCCTATAGAAAATCTTTATAGCCCTTTTTCTGCCCATTTTCAGCTCTCTAGCAAGAATTTGGATGGACCATATGATAGCACCCATTTCTCCTTCAGTCCTGGCCAGGGGACTTCTCTTTTTTTTCCCTTCCTTCCTTTCTTTCTTTCCTTCCTTCCTTCCTTCCTTCTTAATTTATGTATTTTCTCTTTAGCATTCACTGCTTTCTTTCTGTGTCTTTGTTTTTTTTTTTCTTTCTTTTCTCGATCGTTTGGTGTAAGGTGGGTCAGGATCTTGTCTTAACTCGTACTTTTTCTCCTCTTGATTTTACAATCTGATAAAATCAACCATGTTTAATATTATCGTAAGTCTTAAATCTTTCTTTTTTCTTAAGCATTTATTGCTTTTTTCCGTGTATTTTCTCTTTCCTCTTTTCTTTTGTTTTTAGCATTCATTGCTCTTTCTTTCTTTTTCGTTTTCTCTTAAGCATTCATTGCTTGCTGTTTCTCGCTAACTTTCTTTCTATGTTTGCCTTTCGTTATTTTTGTTTTTAGCATTAATTGCTTTCTTTATTCCTTAGCAGGGTTGTTAAAGTGATCATTTCCCTGACTTACTGCTCTGCAGCGCCCCCTTTTGCTTTATTTCCAGCCATCAACCTGTTTGGATGTGTCCCTATATCAGCTTTACACACCTAGATTAAGGAATATTTCTCTGTTCTTCCTTTTAATATTGTTCAAATTCAGGGAAATTCCGTGATATCTGGCGATGCTCTGTCTCTTCAGGTCGGATTTAGGTCCTCAAGCCACTGTTTTGTTTTGTTTTCGCAGTGTGTTTAGGGTAGTTGTCGTGCCCTGAGCTGAACCTCATGTGTTACCCTGCATTACTAGTAATGGATTCCTGAAAGCAGCTGGATGTATTCTAAGTAATTAAAACCACTAGAGCTGATGGCAGGGGTACCCCCATAAGTCTGGTGATTGGTTGTCCCCAAGCAGGCTTATAATGGTTACTCTACTGATTATTTAGATAAAGTTCGACATAATTTCTTTCTTTTCCTGGTAAAATGTGATTAGATTTCAGTAAGGTATGATCATTTTCGGTAGATGCTGTTTTTCAGATCTATTTAAAGGTTAGCCACCCTTTGGGGTTCTCTATTAGGATTTTATCCACCTGCGCCTGGCCGATGCCACGGGAAAGCATTTTGGGTACGATGTTGTTGAGGATGTGGGAGTATCCATGGCCGCCGTACTTGGTCAGGCGGTTCTTGGTGTGGATGTCATGAGAGATGACGATCCGATTCTCGTACCCCTCTTTAATTAGGAACGCCAGACTAGTAACACAAAATCCATACAAACAGGTTACACATCAGGACCCATAAAAGATACGTACAAGGATACTGCATTTTTTTAAACACCAGAGGGCGCAACAACAGCATGTCTAATGTCATTTAATTGCAGCGGAGTAAAGATTTGTTTTGTTTAAACTTTTATGCAAGGAAAGTACACAATATTTTACACTTTATTCTTCAGAATTAAATAAGGAACATTTCCAATCAGTTTAAGATGGAACACTTTGTTTACAATTTTAAACTTCTGTTACTGGTCATTTCTTTTATTTGCAGTGTACTAAAGTTTTTGGTTAAAAATGTGCATCGTTTTGCTTCATCTACAATTCAGAAATAAAAAGGAAAGTCTTTCATCGAAAGTAGAATTGATCATCATAGGAGATTTTTTTTCTTTATCATTCATTACTTGCTTTTTCTTTATTTTTTTCTTTCTCTACTTTTTCCTTTTTTCTTTCCTCATTTCTTTCAATTTAGCATTCATTGCTTTCTTTCTCTCATTTAACTTTTTTCTTTTCTCTTTCAAATTCATTGCTTTCTTTCTTTCTTTTTATTTTTTTTCTTTTCTCTCTAGGATTCATTGCTTTCTTTCTTTCCTCCTTTCTTTTGTTTTCAGCAGTCATTGCTTTCTTTTTTTCTTTTCCTTAATTATGTATTTATTATTTATTTTTCTTCTCTCTTTAGCATTCATTGCTTTCATTCTTTTTTTTTTTCCTCGATCATTTGGTGTAAGGTGGATCAGCACCTCTGTCATACCTCAGGCATTTTCCCATCTTGAATTTACATTCAGATAAAATTGTGTTTGATATTATTGTAAGTGTTAAGTCTGTGTTTCCTTATTCCTTTCTTTCATTTTTCCTTTGTATACCCTTCTGGCTTCCCGTGTTTTCTATCTTTACTCTTTTCCTTCCTATCTTCCTCTCTTCTTCTTCTTTTTTCTTTACTTATTTTCTTAATTTTAAACCCTTCTGATTTTCTTTTTGTTTATATTACAACTTTTCTTTCTTTAAGCGAAATCTCTTTGGGAGGGGACGCTGTATCTCGGCTATACAGTCATGGTTCTTAACGACCGAATACAGACCCAAATCCCTAATAATAAAAGTTAGGATAGAGTTTATAATTCTCTTCTCATTCTGAGTTGGGTTTATGCTTTAATATCGTTTGATCCTCTTACTTACGTTTGAATCCTCTGGCTGTCACTGGGCATATCAGTTTCCAGGTTAAAGTGGTAATTCAGCATTTCTGTACCAAACAGGTCGTACTCCAGGTAGCTCCCCAATTTTGCGAACTCCAGCAACTCTCCATGATCAAATATGGACCTGAAAAACAGAGGGTCAAGTAAAAAAAAAAAATCAAGAGCTAAAGCATGGACAGTCTATTGAATGAGAATTATAAACTGTACGTATCACACACGTCTAAAAGGGCACGTAACAGGCTATCAGCGGGCACAGCACCGTACCATACAAAGAGTGCATGCAGATTAACAGGAAATATTATGAGTTGCGAATATTACGTTATTTTATTATATTTCAAATACTATGAATTTGAGTCTTAAAATATTACAACTTTATACTCAAAATATTATGATTTTATTCTCAAAATATTACAAATTTATTCTCTAAATATTATGACTTCATTCATTAAATTTTACTCTCAAATTTCTTTAAGTTTTTTATTTTATTTTATGACTTTATTCTCAAAATATGACTTTATTTTTGAAATATTACAACTTTATTTTTTAAATATTAGGACTTTATTCTCAAAATACAACTTTATTCGCAAAATTTTGCACATTTATTCTCTAAATATTACGACTTTGATCGCAAAATTATATCCTTGAAAAATTAAGAGGTTTTTTAGATATAATGACTTTATTCTCGAAATATTACAACTTTATATTTTAGATGTTATGACTATTTTTTAAATATTACAACTTCAGTCTTGAAACATTACAACTTTATTCTTAAAATTTTTTTTTTGAAAAAATATATAACTACACAATCACTAAACATTTCCAGGTAAGCTCTTAAATGCTTTACAAGCCCACGTGAGTGTCTCCTGACCTGTCCAGGTGGGACATGACTGTTTTTGAGATGTCTCCTCCAGCCTCCTGCAGGATTCGGATGATCTCCCCAGGTGCCCCGTGGTTCCTGCCCGGATGGATGATGACTGGACAGCCCAGCTTGGTCTGAGCATGTGCAGTAGCACGTAGGACCTTTCTCTCGCTCTCTGTGATTGGCCAGCTCGTTCCGATCTCTCCGATCACTCCACAGCGGACGTCGGTACCATCGGCACCGTGCAGCACCTCGTTCACCATGACCTCGGTCAGCTTTAAAGGAAAAGAAAGCATGAATTTCTTTTAGGTCGTTCCTTTGGATCCTAAGCGACCCGTCAGCTCACCGTCTCCACCGTCATCTTCCTCATCTGGTCGGAATGAGTCACGTCCACGTAGTACCCAGCTCCGGCCACGACGTGCACGCCCGTCTCCTTAGACAGCTGCTGTAAAGCGGGCAAGTCACGATCGATGCCTGTGGTTGTGTTCTCTACGATGGTGCCCCCTCCGGCCTTCTTAAAGCAGACCAGCTCTTGGCGTACGGCCTCCCTCTCCTGGCACAGCAGGAGGTTCTCCCGGTGGCTGTACGGGTTCTGCTGGATCCAGTGGACGTTCTTCATCTCGAAGGGTGCCGACGCGGCGTCCTCCTGCCCTGCAGCTGGAGGGACAAAGCAGCACTCGAAGCTCATGGTCAAGTGCTCGTGGGTCATGGTGCGGCCCAGCTTATCCGGATCCACTGGCCCTAGCACAGTCTGGACTTTACCGCTCGGACGAGGCATGACTCTGAAGATAAGAACGGCAAAAGTGTAAAACGTTTTCTCATCGTAATGTAGCTTATTACCGTTACAAAGCAAGACGTTAATCCGCCAGGGAATTTCTCAATTTATGTTTGATTTATTCCCACAAAAGCAAATGTTAACAAATAAAAGTTCACTACATCCCCAGCCAGAGCACAATTTACAATTAGTAAAACCCCTACAGAAAGGAATGAATCAAGAAGGGCCAGTACCAGCCAAAATAGCTTTCAGATCTAATTATCTACCAGACTAAAGCATATCTTAAATCCTGTAATACATAAATATGGGAAAAAAACTATTTCTAGATCTATTTAACTTCATTTTTTCGTTCCCTAAACTGATTGGCCTTTGTATACGGTGGCGTATCGCTGCCACACGGAGTAAAAAATAAATCCCTCAGCATGTCGTAAAAACAAGATATAATTAGGTTGCTATTATGACAAAATATCTAACTGATTTAGCTATTCACGGCTTCTTTAGTTTTTGCAATAGAGCAGTTGATTGAATTAATCAAATTTTGCTACTTAGAAAGTAATGCTTAAATCACAATGAATTCTTCATGTCACTAAACACCATAGCTGATATTTTGATTAATATTTACGAAGTATTTACTTCGGGGCTACTTCAGGCTTGCTTCCAGAAATCCACCAGTATGACATGACAAAATAATAATAACAATAATAATAATAATAATAAGTTTAATTTATATAGCGCCTTTCACAAAACCCAAGGACGCTTATATGACACAGGCAGCAAAAGACAAGGTTTTTTTTTTCCATACATTAATTGAGATTGCAGGTCAAAGACCCAGTGGAATTGCTTGGCCAGACAGAATAAAATGTCTTTGCTTTCATTTTCTTTTATTCATTCCTTATTTTTCTTGTTCATTTGGTTTTGTTCAATGTCTTAAAGAGTTAAAAATGTAAAATTACAAGTTGCAGTTATTAGGAAGCACGTAGTTCCAGCGTAGAAAACATGCTAGAATTAAGACGGCAGGCTTCGGCACGCGTCCACTGACTGGTGTTCTGGTAATAAGCTCTGACAAGACGCACCTGCTCTCAGACCTATATAAGATGGTTTGAGACCTACAGTGGGGCAAAAACAATTGCCAGCCACTGATTGTTGAGAGAGGTCTGTAATTTTCATCATAGGTACACTTCAACTATGAGAGACAAAATGAGAAAAAAAAATCCATATTTGTGGGAGATGCTGCCTTTACAAAAAAGGTTTTGTATATCTATCTACAAGTAGAAGAATAACATTGAGTTTACAAATATGATCAGCTATTAACTTATTATAATCAGATATCTGTAAAATATAGTTATAAAATCAAGAGAGAACAAGTCATCCATCCATGTCTGCCCTAAATACTTAAATGTTTGAATTAAAACTCTTTAGCTGGCTTTTTCAGTAGACGCATGTCAACTTTACATTCATCAATCATCAGGTTTCCTCTGCTCACATCGTGAAATATCCACTATAGTGCATCAGTGAGCTTTCATTTTGGTTAATAAATGTTTGTAACAGACATTCACATAACGAGAGCAATAGTCCTCTTGCAGAACAAAACATTCAGGTTTCAGGAACGTTATGAGGCAGCATCTCCTCCCCCAGGTCCTAGTGCTACAGATTTAAATACATAATAATAAGTGATGCACGATATATCGGCGGACGATATACTATACACCGATATATGGATTTTTTTTCAGTTATTGGCATCGGTCCAATATTAGAATTTTAACAGATAATTTTCTGCCTTTATTTTGATTGCGCATGCGCACTGACGCACGTACACTCAGGCTCCTGCGTTGCACAGTGAACATGTCTGCTGTGTTGAAGTTTTTCACAGTTTCAGCAGAGAACAACAGAACGGCAATTTGCAACAAATGTTCAGCTGAAGTACAACGAGGCGGAAATAAAGTAAGGGCTTTCAATACCACTAATCTAGATAGTCATTTGAGAAGCCATCATTATACTGATTTATATAAAGAATATGAGGCAGCTAGCATCGGCAAGAAAACAAGAAAAGCGGCAACAGTTGTGCCTATAAAACAGGCATTTGAAGTGACACGAAATTTGCTAAAGACAGTCCGAAAACTAAAACCATCACAGACAAAATCATTCAATTTATGGCTCTTGATGACCAACCATTTTCCATTGTGGAGGATCAGGGATTCCACCAACTGACTGATTGTTTGGAACCCCGTGATACTCTCCCAAGCCGTGGTTATTTTGCAGACGTTGCTCTGCCGGCTCTCTGTGATGTCGTCACCTCACACTTACACAACCTAATCAAAGCTAATGTCAGAGACGGTAGCTTTACCACTGACTTATGGACTTAAAGGCAATGTTGCACGCACAGGAGTTCTGTACTTCACATACGGCAGCATCAATCTCCGCTGCTTTTGAAGAAATGCTTGGCAAGTGGAACATGACGAAGGAATGGTGTACGTTGTCATCAGAGATAACGCTCGCAATATGGCAAAAGGCTATGGAGGAGAGTGGGCTTGCTAGCTTGGGCTGCATGGCACATACACGAAGGTGTACTAAGCCAACAAAGCATTTCAGAATGTGTGTCATTGGGAGAAAGCTACTGGGTCATTTTAAGCACTCTCATCTTGCTAGCTCCTGTCTCAAAGAAGTGCAGGTACAACTGGGGACAAAAACTACTGTGTTTCAATAAGATATTTCCACGAGGTGGAAAAGCACGTTTTATATTATGCGGAGCTTGTTGGAACAGAAGCAGGTGCTAGCTGCATATACGGCACATCACGAGAAACAGGTGAGTCTATCACCGAATCAGTGGATGCTTATTGGAAACGTGGTGAGTCTTCTTGAACCATTCGAGCATTGACATGAGAAATCCGCTCATCAAGGCCCTAGCATCAGATGTGATTCCCTCGATAGAGGCACTGAAACATTTGTTAAAGAAGACACTCAAATCTGACCACGGAGTTAAAACAACTCTAGAAACTTTGCTGCTAGCAGTACATGAACGATTCCGACACATTCGTAAAGAACCTTTGCATCTGCTTGCAACGGTACTGGATCCAAGTTATAAGGATCGCTATTTTGACTCCAAAACAAAACCGAAAGCAATAGAAATGTTGCGAGAACAGGTGGGATGTATGACCGATCTCAATGAGCATGACACTGCTGCTGGTTGTAGCGACTCTTTCGGTGATACAGCACAAGAACCACGAGGCAAAAGAACCAGGTCAGAAGGGAATTCCTTGCTGGATATGAACAATGAATTTATTCAGGAAAACAGTTCATTCGAAGAAGAACAAAGTCCAGCAACTGTACAGGTGAGCTCACTTTAACTTCAGCACATTCCATAGACTATCAATCACACAAATAAATTAAATTGAAGCTGATTTTAAATCTATAGTTTTGTCTCTCAGTAAACAAGCATATAAAATTCAGTCTAGCCTCAATAGACTGACTACATCACTGAATAACATTAGGTTTGGCTTCCCTGAACTCTCTTTTGTTTTTCTTAGATTCAGAGTTACCTGGCTGAGTCCCTCATTCCCAGGAATGAAAGTCCTTTTGGATATTGGAGGAACAACAAAAGTAATTTCCCTGCCCTTGCCCAAGCTGCAAGAAAATATCTGTCAGGTCCACCAACCAGTGTTGATAGTGAATGTTTATTCTCTGCTGCTGGTCATGTGGTGGATGAGAAACGTAACAGGATTGCATGTGAGAAAGCAGAAATGCTTATTTTTGTAAAGACAACCCTGCCTCTCATGTTCTCCAAGTAGCAGAGCACTACTATTTGCTCCTTCTATTTTTGACAGTTTTCAAAAAAAGTTTTCAAAAGCAGTTAAATGACTTTCCAATGACTTTCACTCATTCTGTGAATATTGTTTTGTTTCCATTTTCATATGGGATAATCAAGCCATATATTCTGCCTGTGTTTTATGTAGGCCACAACTGCAGACTGTTTCTATAACTACAGTTCACAGGAAAAAAAAAAGAGATATTTAGTTTTGTCAAGTACAACCTTTATGTGGAATACTCTTCTCATCAGAGGTTAGTGTTGTGTGGTTGAATATATTCTTTTGTTTTGTTTTGGCTACGGACAGAAAATAAAATGGAACAAAAGTGTTTTCTCTTTGTTGTGGACTGCAACTTATGTTTACAGTATTAGTCATGTCTGATTTACCTGATTTATTGCTATGTAAAATTAATGACTGATCCAGTTTTGAACAGAAGTTCATATATGGATTATAATGTGAACTGCTTGTATGTACAGAAAGTTAAAATTATCGGTTTTAATATCGGTATCAGCAACAACAATGTGCTAATAATCGGTTATCGTATCGGCACAAAAAAATCAATATCGGTGCATCCCTAATAATAAAAAAAATAATAATAATAATACTACAACATTACATTTGTATAGCGCCTTTACCAAGTTACCAAGAACAGAACTATCAAGGTTGGGCTTTTTAATAAGAGGAGTAACAGCAGATAGCTTCCAAAAAGAAGGAACACATCCAGTAGAGTGTGAAAGATTGGCGAGACGACAGATAGGCTCAGATACGGAGGATGCACCGGACTGTAAGAGAGAGGTAGGAACTGGGTCAAGTGATGAGGTAGTGGGCCTAGAATTAGTAATGATTTTAGAGATGAGAGTTGAATCAACAGAAGAGAAGGAGGTAAAAGACAGAAATACAGACGTGAGTGAGAAAAGGAGGTTCAAATGGTGGAGCATCCTGTAGATCCCGGTAAATGTTTGAAACCTTGTCACTGAAAAAATTTAGAAAGGCAGTACACAAATCAGGTGATGCACTGGTAGAGTCACGAGGGGGGTGAAGAAGCTTATTGGCTAAGGAAAAAAGGCGTTTGGGATTCTGACCAGCTTTTTTAAATACCTCAGTGTAGCAAGAGGAGTGCGCCTTATTTAGCGCTTCCTTATAATTATATACATGTTCAGTAAATGCCAGAAAATGAACATGTAGTCCAGAATTCTTGTAACGCCGCTCTAAGCACCGGCCCATAACCTTTAAGGTACGAAGCTCTGGGGAGAACCAGAGGTATGGAAAAGGTGCAGATCTAGTTTTGACTGGTGCAAGTGTGTCCAGGATTTCTGCTAATGTTCTGTTATAGAATAGCACCCCTTTATCTAGAGAAGAAAGAGAATTGATTGATTGAAAAGACACAGCATGAAATTAATAAATGGTCAGATAGTGCTGTACAATGACCCGAGACATAACTGACAACTCCTGTGGTGGAACATATTACCTTGTGAATATGGAGACAGTGGAATAAGACAGAATAAATAATAAAAACTGTTTACCATTTAAACTAATAATCAATGATATCAGCGTATATCAACGACAAGAAAACAAAGAACCAACAATGAAATCAAAGGTCTCTGTTAAACTTTATAGCATGATGAGAACTTTGCACACTGGACTGATAAGTAAGATTTTACTTGCAACCTTAAACCCTATTCACCCACTCACTCACTCACTAGGTCTAATTGATGAAAACAAAAAAGACTTGCACGTAAACTGTTCATAAAGCACCTTTTCCACAAATGGCTGCATTCATGAAAATGTTCATAAAGTATAAACCAAATTTACACCTGCCCCTGACCACACGTAAAGTGTACGTAAAGTGTCCGCAATACATCAAAAGTCCCATTAAACATGACTGCATTTGAATTAACGTACTGACTACTGTCTGCTACATCAGTGCTCAAAATCCTAAATCCTGACTTGTCTTGTCTATATGTAAAATAACCTGTGTTTTTACTGTTGACAGTGTTTTGCTTGTGTAATGTCATTATTTGTTTTCTTCCTTTCAGATTTATAAAACGGTTAGTTCGAACTGACACTTGCATATTAAATATACTTTCCATTAGAATCTGCGCGTGCTAAATTCAACTAACGTACAGCTTAATCACTAAACAACCGTGTTAGGAACATAAATTTTCTTACGCTGTGTTTCGGAGAATTCAGTTCCCCCTGTTTCCCCTTTGACGCGCATGTGCAAAAATCATGACGTATGTCCTTGCTCTATTTGGGGGCATTCCAGCTTCCGGTCAGCATAGGCGGTTGTAAAGAAAGTTCTGAAGTGCTGGGAATACAGAGATTTACATTCGCATAATGAGGAATAGCGTTTTGCGATTTCAAAAACAAGAACGAGGGGCATCAGAACATTGTTCTGTCCCGTTGTGTTCGGTGTCAGCAAGGTATAATTCTCTTGTGAGTTTTCATTCGTTGCCTCTGGACGAGGAGCTCAGACAGAAATTTCTTGTCAACATCAAGAGGGATAACATTCAAATCACCAAACACACAAAGGTCTGTAGTGTCCATTTCACTGCTTTGGACATGAACTGAGAATGAAAATGACGTGAGCTTAGTCGCAAGGGTATGAAACTCTGCAGCCTGAACAGC
>JAJAGP010007762.1:0-11500 GCA_025084515.1 Ancistrus triradiatus
CCGGACCGGGGGTGCCCCTCATCCCAGACCAGAACATAACCGGCTTATTATTGAGTCATTAAATGTGTCATATTTAGGTTTATTCATTTATTTAGAAATATACTCAGATAAGTAATCAAACGTGGGCATTACATAAAGCCGCAGTCAGACGAGACTTTCATGAGCAAAATTTCACCATTTCCTAATTTTACGCCACAGTGTTCCGAGGTAAATACATTTCGTAAGTGAAACTTCGTCCAAATAAAGATTTGGTGATCGATCTTAAATCTGGCGGGGCCTCGTTACCTTAACAGGCTGGAGTTTTTGGAAGAAGACGGACTTGTTGGTTTGGAAATCAAAGCTGGAGCGCCACAGCTGCAGCTCCGTGAGCGAGGCCTGTAAGGAAAGCAGCACCGCGTCTAAACATGCTTTGATGATGACCCTTTATGATCAGAATGGGGCCGGCACTTACAAACGAGCCCTGTAAGGAGAAGATGGCGGCCTGCGAGGTGACGCTGTAGGGTGGCAGGGGAGGCCGGATACAGGCCGAGTGATCGTGGGTCTGTGGAGCGAGCGTTTGTACAGTGTTACCATCAGATAGCTACAGAAACAGCTTTACATCATCAGACCTTCGGACCTCCTCTCACCATGGTCTCGATCACGACGGTCAGGTTTCCGTCCCGATCCGTCAGAGCTACGTAGCTGCCGCCGTGCCTCAGGTGTCCCACGGTCCTCAGGTACGTCCATCCAGGTTCGGAGAACTGTGTGGTGTGAGCTAGGGGCAGAGACACGAGCCCTTAGCGATCAGTCATCAATCAGTCAGCCCAAGGAACGTCAGAGTGCGTTACCAGTGATCCAGATCGGCGACTCCACAACGTAATGCCCGCTCCAGGGCTCCTGAGCCGTCATCAGCCCGTCCCGCCCAAACGGAAGCTCCTGATAGTAACTGGCAACCAGGTTCCAGGAGATGGTGCTAACAACACACAGAGATCATCAACTACCTACCGACTAACCCGATTATTACAAAAACCAGTCTGATATTTGAACAAAGGGGTCAAACCTTTAGCATCGGGCTGATCAGCTGTAATATAATAATGAATTACTAATAACAATCATCATCATCACTTGGGTTCATGTTCTACACTCTGTACATTTCATATCACTCGGGTCTGCATTTATCGGTTTAGTTGTTATACGTTTTTATTTTAAATGATTAAAGCAACTTTTTTAAATTATATGCAACAATTTAATTCAATAGTTTAGAACGACAAGCTGCAGACCTGATCCAGACGAGCTGCTGAATCAAACCGAGCATCAGAATGGGGAAGAAAGGTGACTTAAGGGACTTTGAACATGGCAAAAAGCAAGTAAAACTTAAATAACATTTCTTTTTTTCTCAAGGAGAAAAACTAAATTAAGTAATGAATTCCTACCTGCTTTTAATTTGTATACTGATCTGTATATTTACTGTACGTTTAGTTGTTTTAGTCCATAATTGAATTCAGTTAATATAATGATGGTTTTTGTAGGTTTAATGATTAATATTCACCCTGTTCTTATTATGTTTTTAATAATTCTGTTCTCTCTCCGTCTCTCTCAGATCAGTTACAGATCGCTGTTCGCTATCATTTTTACTGATTATTAGTGTGAGTATCCCGGTCGGTCTTACGCGGACATCTTGCCGTTGACGTAGTTCTGGTTGAGGATTCGAGCCCAGCAGCCTCCTCCCACGTCATCGTTAAAGGTGCTGTAATCTTCTGAAGCCCACAGCGGCTTCTCCAGCATCAGAGCTTCTGGAACTGTTCTGGTTCCTGGATAATGAGCCCTGGGGGACAGGACAGGAAAGCCGTTTCAGTTCTTACACTCATAATCAGATTCTGATGTAGCAGGATATTTAGAATTTGTTTGCTCATAAAACCTACGCAAAAAGAATTACAAACCTTATTATATCCTTTATTATATTTTAATAAACTTAAATACTTACATTCTCTATGGTCATCTCAAAATATTAATTTATTCTCAAAATACTACAACTTTACTTTCTAAATATCACAACTTTATTTTAAAAATACTGTGAATTTATTCTCAAAATATTACAAATTTATTCTCAAACTATTATGAGTTCTTTTTTAAATATTACAAATTTATTATTGAAATATTAAGATTTTTTCTCAAAATATTACAACTTCATACTAAAAATATTCTGACTTTATTCTCGAAATATTCCGACTCACCCTAAAGCCCCATCATAGTATTTGCTGAGTCTTACACAAAGCTTAGCAGCACGAGGCTCATGTTATACATTACTATATTTTACCGTATTTTCGGACCATAAGGCAAACACTTAAAAATCCTTTTAATTTTCTCAAAAATGACAGTGCGCCTTAAAATGCGGTGCGTCTAATGTATGAATTCATTCTGGTTGTGCTTTCTGACCTAGAACCGATTGTAGATGGTACACGGCGCTCATAAATCTGTCAAAATGTTTTAGCATGGCCTTGGTAAGTTACGAAGCTTACGGCCACCGTAGTGCGCAGCATCGCGGAGTAATACGGTATGTGCTTCAGCATTAGGGTACGTGCATTCATTCATTCATTCATTTTCGAAGCGGATTTCAAACACAACGCTATCAGTCACGCAGTACAACACGGACATAGAGCAGCTGTGAGAGAATTCAACATTAACGAATCAATGGTACGGAAGTGGAGGAAGCAAGAAGACGCCCTGCGCCAGGTAAAGACCAAACTGAATTTCCGACGGAACTTAAGAGTTTTGTTTCATTTAATGCGCCTTATAACCCGGTGCGCTTTATAGCCCGGAAAATATGGTAGTTTAGAAGTCGTTGCCGATTTTAAACTGAGGTCGTACGATCACATCCACCTCTCCCCTCAAGCTCGTGATCCAGACGACGGACATGGTGATCGGCTCCCACAGGTTCTCACTTGGCAATGATTTTAACTCCTCCAAGCTGAACTTATCCGGGTGGTAGCGCAATAAGCTAAAAACAATTATTCACCCGACCTTTCCAGAAAAGAAAAGAAAAAATACAAAAATAATAAATGACTTTAACCTTTATTACTTTGCTGTTTAACTCCTTTCGTTCCAGATCTGTAAAAAGAATATAATAATATACCAATAATAATTCACCTACAATTACTACTAACAATAACGAAGTTTACCCCCGACATATCAATGTCCAGGTCGTGGTATCGCTTGCTCCATAATCCCAGGACACTACGTAGTAACAAGTAAACATCAGGGAAATGATTAGGCCAGCTATGCCCGTTACCCCACCCCCCAGGAAATGCCCATGGAAGCCCTGCATACAACATAGAAGCAACGACATAAAATAGTAATTACTACAAATACTTCAATAAAAACAACAGTTTTCCAGTCCTCACACTAATATTTTCTGGTACCAGTTTCCCAGTCCTCACACCTACGATGTTCTGGTAACCCGTTCCCCAGTCCTCACACTACGTGTTCCGTACCAGTTCCGTCCTCACATACGCTACTACGCTGTGTCGGTTACCAGTTTCCATCCTCACACTAATCTACGCTGTTCCGGTACCATTTCCAGTCCTCACACTACGGGCTGTTCTGGTACCAGTTCCCAGTCCTCACACTCCCCTACGATGTTCTGGTACCAGTTCCAGTCCTCACACTACGATGTTCCGGTACCAGTCCGTCCTCACACTTAAACGATGTTCCGGTACCGTTCCAGTCCTCACCTACGATGTTCCGGTAACCAGTTCCCAGTCCTCACACCCTACGATGTTCCGTACCGTTCCAGTCCGCACACTAACGATGTTCCGGTACCAGTTCCAGTTCCTCAACAGCTAACGAGTTTCCGGTACCCAAGTTTCCAGTCCTCACACTACGTGTTCCGGTAAACCAGTTCCGTCCTCACACTACGAGGTTCCGGTCCAGTTCCAGTCCCTCACACTAAACGATGTTTTCCGGTACCGTTCCAGTCCTCACCTACGATTTCCTGGTACCAGTTCCAGTCCCACACATCGATGTTCTGGGTACCGAGTTTTCCAGTCCCTCACCCTAAGATGTTTCTGGTACCAGTTCCAGTCTCACACAACGATGTTCTGGTACCATTCCAGTCTCACCTACGATGTTCCGGTACCAGTTTCCAGTCCGCACAAACTACATGTTCTGGTACCAGTTCCAGTCCTCAAACTACGATGTTCTAGTACCAGTTCCAGTCCTCATACTATGAAGTTCTGGTACCAGTTCCAGTCCTCAATCTACGATGTTCTGGTACCAGTTCCAGTCCTCACACTAAGATGTTCTTCTGGTACCAGTTCCAGTCCTCAATCTAAGACGTTCCAGTACCAGTTCCATTCCTCATACTAACATGTTCTGGTACCAGTTCTAGTACTCAATCTAAGATGTTCCAGCACCAGATCCATTCCCTCACACTAAGATGTTCCGGTACCAGTTCCACACCACCAGCCCTCACACTAAGATGTTCCGGTACCATGTTCCAGTCCTCACACTAAAGATGTTCCGGTACCAGTTCCCCGTCCTCACACTAAGAATTCCCGTACCAGTTCCAGTCCTCAAACTAAGAGGTTTTCCGGTACCAGTTCCAGCCCTCACCTAAATGTTCCGGTACCGATTCCAGCCCCACAGCTAAGATGTTCCGGTACCAGTTCCAGTTTCCCTTCCTCAACGAAGATTTTCCCGGTACCGTTTCCAGCCCTCACACTAGCTGGTTCCGGTACCAGTTTCCATCCCTCACACTAAGAGTCCGGTACCAGAGGGTGAGAAAGTTACGCCTTCCAGTCCTCACACTCAGATGGTTCCGGTACCAGTTCCATTCCTCACACGACAGGTTCTGGTACCATTCCAGTCCTTCACACTACGAGTTCCGTACCATTCCAGTCCTCCACACTACGATGTTCCGGTACCCAGTTTTTCCAGCCTCACATTAAGTGTTTCTGTTACCATTTCCAGTCCTCACACTACGATGTTCCGTTACCAGTTCCAAGTCCTCTCACTAAGAGGTGTCTGTTTCCAGTTCCCATCCTCACACTGACGATGTTCTGGTACCAGTTCCTCCCCAGTCCTCACTACATGTTCTGTCCCAGTTCCAGTCTCACACAACATGTTCCGGCCAGTTTCCATTCCTCACACTACGATGTTTCCCGGTCCAGTTCCAGTCCCTCACACTAATGTTCTGTTACCAGTTCCAGTCCTCACACTACGATGTTTCCGGTACCCGTTTCCAGTCCTCACACAAGATGTTCCGGTAACCAGTCCAGTCCTCACACTAAGATGTTCTGTTACCAGTTTCCAGTACCTCACCTACGATGTTCCGGTACCAGTTCCAGTCCTCACACTATGATGTTCCAGTACCAGTTCCAGCCCTCACACTAAGATGTTCCAGTACCAGATCCAGTCCTCACACTAAGATGTTCCGGTACCAGTTCCAGTCCTCACACTAAGATGTTCCGGTACCAGTTCCAGTCCTCAAACTAAGATGTTCTGTTACCAGTTCCAGTCCTCACACTAAGATGTTCCGACACCAGTTCCAGTTTATTTACTGTTTAACCATAACTCTGCAGGATCGGTTCTCGCTGACTCTGGACCTTTAACCTGTTACCTATAAGTGTGATGTTTGGGTTCCTCTTCTTGGCCTCCTTCATCAGCCACCACTCGTACCCTCGAAAGTAATTCTCATCATCAGGGTAGTGCATGTGGGACGGCTCGGTTCCATCTGGAAACAACACAGCACCACAACACAAACACATAAACAACACAGCACCACAACACAAACACAGGCCAGGCCAGCAGCTCTGAGTCGTAAGGGTCCGTGTGTGTTTTTCGTATCGTACCCGTGGTCTGAGCATCGCCTCCGATTTCTACTTTCAGGATCTGTAAGGAAGCTCCGAAGTTTGGCTGGAACATAAAACATTCTAACATTTAACCCTGATCCGTTTGAGGCTGGGTGATCATGTGACTGAGTGCCGTTACCTTAAACAGGTAATCCAGAATCTGAGTCCGGTACGGCTCGGCATAATTCACCAGGAGACGAGACGTAGCCTTCAAAGAGACATTTATAAAACCTCACTACGTACAACCTCTAAACTATAAACGTGCTGTTAATATTTCTACAGATCTGATTAGTACCACCAAACCTCATTATCTGAATAAATCTCGTTATCTGAATACACCTTTAATCTGACTACATCGTGTTATCTGAATACACCTCGTTATCCCAAGAAATCTCCTTATTCGAAGAAACTTCATTATCTGAATACACCTTATCTGAAGAAACCTCATTATCCAACTACACCATGTTATCTGAATACATCTCATCTCAAAACACCTTGGGTCAGTTTTTACTCCGGGTACTTCGAACCTTGACAAATGATACACTCAAAGGTAATATACAGTACAGTACAGCATATTATTACCCTATAAATACAATAAGATGTAGACTAATAAATAACATAATTAACAAAATAATAGATTAATAACAGTAGATATGTGTAGTATAAATGGTAGTATAACAAAATATAAAATAATGAATACTACTATAAATATTATATTATGTTATTATATATTATATTACTATTTATACTACATATACACTATCGCTAATCTATTAGTATTATTATATTATATTATTATTTATTAGTATAATCAGGAAAGTGCTTTCCAATACAATCTAAGGAGAATTATGAGGTGTTGCCTGGACCAATATGGCGACGACGTTGACGCCTGATCCAGCAGCCAATGCGGCGTCTAGGTACTTTACCTCTGTGAGCAAAACCCCCGCTACAACTGCGCTACGTCATCAATAATCAGGTACAATTTTTGCATCCACACATCACACAGCAGCTCCACCAATGGTCTCGAACAACCAGTCAGAGATTAAATATTTAAATATGGGTGGGGATTTTTATTTATTTATTTATTTTAAGAGCATTTATGTATTATTCAGTTGTATTTGTTACTCACTGCTATAAAATAATTAAATATATATTTAAAAAATAAAAAAAATCATAATTTATAAAATCTATTTAAAAATTATATCATTTATAATATTATATTTTAACAAACATTTATTTAGTTATTGTTTGTTTGGTATATATACATTTGACTGAGAATTGCACTTAATGTTTGCAGAGTATGAATTTAATGAATTAATATTTTAATAAAATAAACAATTATGTAATATTCATTTGATATATTATTTTATTTATTATTTTATTCCTTTATAATTTCATATACATTATATACATTCATGTATTCATAATAAATCATTAATATTTTTGTTTATTTATTCATTTCTGTTTTCAGTTATTAATTCATACATGTATTTACTTACATATTTATTTGCAATTATATTATTTTTTAATTATATATATCAGTTGGTTAATATTGATAATCAATAGTTTTACTTGCATATTAATTTAATGCATAATATGCATAATATATTACTTTATAATTACAATTCATATATTTATTAATTTATATTAATTTCTAATTATTCATTAATTCATAAATAAATAAATAAATATTATAATATATGGATAAGCACCCTGTTAAATTGTAGATTTTTACATTGTGTTTTCTTAAGGTATTCATTTATTACTGAATTATGTATAATGCTTTCTATAATATAACCATACAACAATATTTTATGGCGCTATACATTAATATTATATATTTTAAATATAAACAAACTATCAGTTAAATTAAACTCAAAGTTTAGCCAGGATTTATTACGTTCCAGCGCCCACATTCCCTTATATGGGGGTAAGACTTTTCCACATCAGGTCTCGATTTTTATGTTCTTTGTTATTTTATGTATTATTGATTCAATCAATGACTAAGGGTTGAACACCACTGGTCAGGCTTCTGTGTGACACAGTGTCGTTCAGTTCCAAAAAGTCAGCAACAACTTTACGGAACATCTCAGGCTTGCACGTTTTAGTGTGAGATTAAAATTTAGTGATGTCACCCTTGAAACTTGGATTGGAAATTGAATCGATTTATTTGAAACGATGCTTCAAAACCCGTATCAAAACGGAAAAGTCACGTGACTGTCCCAAAAAAGGTTTCATTACGACACACTGTTTCGAAACGTTTCAAAGTATTCCAGCGGTTCGGTACATGCGCATAAGGACGAGCAAGCAGATGATCCTAATGTTCATAATGTTTTACCCAGAATGCTTCTAAATGAGTGTTGGAAAATCTAATGTGGGACTGTGGTGGCCTAGCGGTTAAGGTCCTGGACTATGGACCAGAAGGTCCAGGGTTCAAATCTCACCTCTGCCAAGCTGCCACTGTTGGGTCCTTGGTAAATGCTCTAAATGTAATGTAATGTCAATCTAATCACTGATCCTAGAACTGTGAATAGTGTGAATATGACACGTTACGTCATTGCCACGCCCACAAACAAAAGAGATGCGAAGCAACGCAACTATTTTCTGTGGAAAAAGTGACATTTTTCAACTATCCCCTAATTATTTAGCAAATTATATAATTTATACAATGGAAGGATCTCGAAAAAGACCAAGGTCTGCTGTTTTGGGTCATTTTTAACTTATTCAAAACAAAAAAGCAGAGACAGAGGTCACTGTTGTTACTGTCAGACCCCTGATGGACACTAGATGTCACTGTGGTGCGATGATTCGAACGTTTCACAAGCTCGAATCTTTTCCGAATCATTTATTTCATTTGCTGCGATCTCTCAAAGGCCCTACTTATACCATCAATACTAAACTTGTAAATAAATTCATACGTAACAGCATTTGTGTTTTAGTTGCGACAGTAATGATTAAGCTTCTTAAAACCTTTTAAAACCAGGTTTATTAAAGTTGTTTAAACTCACCCCTCCACCACTCAAACCACCGATTCCATCAAATCTTCGTCCTAACCCTCCACTATCATCTATAACATAATCCTCTGAGGCACAGAGCTTACAAACAACAGTAAATAGGGATACAAATAAAAAGACAGTTTCTCTACTCATTCTCTCTCATAGCAAAACAAACCAGCTGATCCTCAGCAGCGCTGCTTCCGCAACATACAGACCGTCCTAAATACCGCCATGCTCCCTATTCCCCATTCCCTACGTAGTGTTTTAGTTGTATTTCGTGCTATCGACGAAACAGCATTTCGCACATTTCAATCAACTATTACAATCAAATTTGTTGGACTGTCTCAAATGCATTATTAATCCAAAACGAATCGTCAGGATAAATTAGGAAACAGCAAAAATACAAATAAGCACTATGTAGTGAAAACAGTGTGATTTGGAACACAGCCATAGACCGTTACGCCTCTTTAGTCGAAAGCCATTCACATAACAATACGTTTTCAGAGAGTGACAAACTTTTTATGCATTTTTATTAATCATGGATCGATTAATAGTGGAGTCACACACATTACCCACTGCGGTAATGTTTTATTTCATTATCATTGGCGTATTAAGTCTGCCAAACTACATATCCCATGAAGCCTCGCTGTACAGCTTGTAGTACCAGCTTATTTTAAAAGGTTTCTCCTACATTTCCCAGGTTAAAAGAACAACGGCAAAATTCGAAATCTAAGATATTAATGGTTACAGCTGGCAGCTGTTTAAAAAGAGTTGTTTTATCAACTTTATAAACTTCATGTGCAATCGCTTAGCGCTTTTGTGTTGAGCAACTGTAACTGGCTTCCTCCCGTGGTGTCACGAAAAACTCGGCCCTCCTTCTGTGATTGGCTTAATTCGTCCGAACGATTAGCCAATCGTATAGCGGAAGGCGGGAAAACTCCAGCCAATCACAGCACGGTAAACTGAATTTGGTGGATAATAGAGGTGGGCGATACCGCGAATTTTGGTATTGATCCGATACCAAGTAAATGCAGGGCCAGTATCGCCGATATCGATACCGATACTTTTTAATATTTAAGCTTCATAGATACAAAGGATCCAAAAGACCTAGGATAAAATTTCACCAAACATTGTACGTGACAACAAAATACTTTATTATCACAATTAGCATTTTTGTTTAGAAACAATGGAACAGTAACAAAACAAAGTTTGCCTTAACATTAGGAAAATTAACATTTTTTGAGGTTGAAAAGTAGAAACTACAATACAAAAATAAAATAAAAATTCTCCCCTCACTAGACATCTTTTCTAGTTCTTTTTGTTTTTGTTTTTTCAAATAGAATTGTTCTTAGAAAACATAATAAAAAATACGGAATATTCTTCCTTTCAGTGCAATTCTGTTTTTCTTAAATAAACAGAGTGTAAAACTATAACATTCAATACAACCTAAAACAAAATCTCCTGAGGTTAGAGGGCTGACAAACCACAATACAACAAAATTTACACATCACAACCACTAAAGTAAACAGTTTCAAACTTATTCTGTTTTTCAAGGTGAACAGACAGAGAGCAGACTTTGGTGAGTCCACATGCGAGAGAAAAAAAGGCTTGAGTATCGATCTTTTTACACGAGTATTGCTCAATATCAATACCAGCGTTGGTATCGATATTATCAATATTCGGATCGATTCGACCATCTCTAGTGGATAAGGAAAATGGCGCACTCGTTAGCTTTAGCTATGTTGTAGTTAAATTATCAAAAAGAAATAATTATTGATGAACTACTTTGTGAGTTTCATTTAAAATACGAAATAAAAAATAAATAAAAAAGGCAAGGTTTAAACAGATGAGGATGGAATGGGATGGAGTCCTGCACAATATTAATAACGATACCATGATTAAAATGAGCGTAATTATAAACTGTGTTGTTGTTTGGTTCTCCTGTACAGACGAGTTCAGTTTGAGCACCAGATCAACAGTGAAAATATCAGAATTGTTTCAGCCTCTCCAGAGACCTTAGTGATCTGACTGTAACACATCGATAATAACCCAATACATAAATTATACAAACCTATAGATTCAGGTTTCAGCTCAGCAGGTTTCAACATTTTATTTCTGATTTTTTTAAGTATAAATCTCAGAGTTTGAAAAGATAAGCTACACAGAACTACCAGGTACTGCATTGCATTATGGAATCAGTAGTTCATCTCTTATATGATCCACTGGCTGTAGTTGAATTAAGTCATGTAAAAAGTTTCCTCAGATTTTTTTTTCATTTATTAGTCTCTAAATAATAGAGAAAGATGTAATGGCTGCCAAGAACTTTAATGTTAGGACAGTACTGAGATTTATATGCATTGATTGATTGATTAATTATTAATGATCATAATTGTCAAAAATTTATAAACAAAATGAAGTATACCATCGTTTATTGATCACAAATTATTTAATATGTCTCATCGTGTGGATGAACTGAATGACGACGTCACTCCATCCAGAATTCCACATTTATTTTAACATTTATAAAAAATTTGCCCACTGTATTCAGACTCAGTGTAAGAAGAGCAGCAGGTTCTGAGTGATGAATATCCACTAAATGTTTTTCTTTCAGAATCTTTTTTGTGTATCAGATTAAATGTGTATCATTTAATGTGAGCTCTTGCTCGTATGCTACTG
>JAJAGP010007763.1:0-11493 GCA_025084515.1 Ancistrus triradiatus
TACGGAAGTGGCGGAAGCAAGAAGACGCCCTGCGCCAGGTAAAGACCAAACTGAGCTTCTGACGGAACTTAAGAGTTTTGTTTCATTTCATGCGCCTTATAACCCGGTGCGCTTTATGTATGAAAATAGATCCGTTAGAAGCCGATTGTTGATATCGCGTCTTATAATCCGGTGCGCTTTATGGTCCGGAAAATACGGTAACCATAAATAGCTCATCTGTGCATTTCCATCCGTTATTAAAAAAATCACAACGATATTCACCCTTTCATTAGAAAAAATAACCCAGTTTTAATAAAAACATACCACCCATAAGACATTTCGTTGCCTTGTACTTGTACATGTGTAATGACAATAAATTGAATTGAATACCATACCCAACAAACCTTGTCAGTGAACTATGAGGGCAAATAATGCCAAAAAAAAAAATTAATTTAAAAAAATTTACAGCAAAATAATGTTTCATTAATTGTAATCGAGGTAAAGGTTGGTTGGTGAGTTTTAACGCCACTTCAGCACATCGGCCATTTCGTGGCAGGAAAGGTAATGTTATTGAATTATATTGATATGAATTTGCGCCGGTTGAATATTTCAGGTAGTGTGTTAAATCGAGGTAAAGTGTTCAATTAATCGTAATATTGTCTGGAGGTCCGATCGCCCAGCACTAAATGCCATTATTTGTTTGACTTTTAACTGGAAAACAGAAATTCAAAATCAGCTGCAATCCAAATTAAGAAATGGCCGTTTTGCCGTTGACGTGATCACGTATCAATTTAACCAGTCTTATTTTGTAACAGCTTAGACTTTGAGACACTGACCGAAAAGAGGAGACAAAGCATCTGTTTGATGTCATGAGAGAAAAGAACTTGCATTCAGTTGCATTCAATCTGAGCCCACATGCAGTCAACTGCCACTAAAGAGCTGACTTGTGATTACGATTCTGAAAGATCTGCTCTTAAATATACCTTGATAGCCCCATCTATAACTTGATTAAAAGGGCTTTTAAAGCAGAAATAATAAAAAACAAGCATCACTCATGTGTAAAGGCATGCACCTGATGGGTACAGCGGATGGACAGGGTTTTCAAAGCACAGACGCACTTAATCCACAATACCACATTCTGGATCGAATCACTCAACTTCTCTTAATAGTTAATACTTAAAATGCTAACACCGACAGCTGTATTCTATACAGTCAGGATAGCAACAGGGTATTAGTATCAGGCATTAAACATACACTGCCCGGCCTGTCACTACCTGGATTTAAAAAAGCAAATAGTTTAAAAAAAAACAAAAAAAAAGAGCCTCCCATCAGATAATTACTGCATTGGTGAATACATTTCAGCTGGCAACAAGTTATTTAACCCCAACTCCTGCAGTGAGAAGCTTCTCATTTGTTAAACAACCATGTCGAAAGACATCCTGTGGTCGTGGAAAAGAGGTTCATCCGATTCAGAAGGGTCAGTTTGTGAGAGAGTGGTTAAGGGAGCATGAGACGACATTTTCACACATGGATTGGGCACCACAACCTGAACCCCACTGAGAATCTTTGGGATGTGCTGGAGAAGACTTTGTACAGTGGTCCAAATCTCCCATCATCGATACAAGATCTGGTGGAAAAATGTATCCGATCGGAGGCTCTTTAACTATTTGCTTAGTTAAATACAGGTGGTGACCTTTTTTTGGCTAGGCAGTGTACATCATCTCAAAAAGAGACAACATGGGAATAGTGCGTTACTCCATATCAGACTTATGGGGGCTGGATAAATTACTGGCCTGCGATTATTCCGTTGTGTGTTTAGCAAATTGTTCTATTATGCAACTGCCAGTCTCAAAGCTGAACAATACAAAGGAACATAACGGAGTTGAAGTGGCTCAATTAAACTCTTACAAAGCAGAAAAATAAGGTAAGCAATGGTTTCTGCCACCTTAAACCATACTGGTTTATAGTTACTAAATGAATATTCAACATACACCAATCAGCCAAACATTAGATCACTGACAGGTGAAGTGAGAAACACCGAGTGTGATGCTCTGGGTATCGTTCTGATGGGAATCCTTGGGTCCAGGCACTCATGTGGCTGTTCTATATCTATATATATCTATATATATCTATATATATCTATATCTATATATATATATATATATATATATATATATATATATATATATATATATATATATATATATCTATATATATCTATTATATATATATATATAGGCAATCACACTATTGTTATCCGATTCTGAACATTCCGAAATTTTCGGCGCGTATCAACTGCCGCAATTTGAGATATTGACCTCATTCCAGTGCCATTGCGTCCGGTCTTGTCGGGAATGGTGTGCTTGTATAGGGCTTTCCGGTTGGGCTTTGGGGGGCCCCACAGGGGCCCCTGTAAACTCCCAAACTTTCCCATAGGAAATGAATGGGCCCAAAGTTAACGAACCATACATCAGTCAGTTTTGCAATCTGAGGTGACATGTGATACCCATGGGACGGCTGTGGAGCCCGGCTGGGCACTGGGGCCCCTGGTGGGCCGATGACCATAACCCAGTTAGTTTTTGACCCATGGCCACGAAATCTGGCAGGCTTGGTCCCGGGTGCAATCTGAGGTGACATGTGATACCCATGGGACGGCTGTGGACCCCGGTTGGGCACTGGGGCCCCTGGCGGGCCAATGACCGTAACTCAGTCAGTTTTCGACCTACGGCCACGAAATTTGGCACGCTTGGTTCCGGGGGCACCCTGGGGTGACGTGATGCCCTTTGGGCCCATGAGGTACACTAAGGGTCGGCCATTGCAAAGTGGCAATCACACTTGCATTCTCTTCAGGAAATGCACCTCTAGTTGTTATATGAACTACCACACACAGGAATTCTCTACTGCGTCCACTGTCAGTGTTAAGGCTGGAAAGCATGTAAAATCTGATCAACATCAGTGTGTCCTAATTTACAACGAAGCCTATTTTAGATGTGTCCTTGTACCTTGTAATTTCACCAATAATTAACTAGAAAAGGGATTGAATTAATGCTAGTTTGTAATTATGTACCTAAGGCAGTCTGTTCAGATTGGATTTGTTTACCATGGGGTAGTCTATGACTAATTTTTTTTAATCAATATCCTCAGTGATTTAAGACTTGTGTACAGATGGAGAAAACATTCACTCAGGACAAGCAAGTTTCTAATGGGTGTTACTGTCTACAAACCAACTTGAAACACTGACTGACGGAACCAATGGCTATGCACGACAGGCACACAGTTACGTCAAAACTGGTCATACACACTCACACCGGGGCAATTTATGTCCATTCGGTTTATATAATGTCGCTTCCAGTACCAGTGGCTTTTTGAGGAGACAAGGTCATATCGCAGCTAGGCACACACGCTCAGGTCAGGCCAATTTAGCGCAATCAATTAACCTAATGCATGTCTTTGCACTGTTGGAGGACACTGGAGAACCCCGAGTAAACCCACGCAGGCACAGGGAAGACATGCCAACTCCACAAAGTCTGAAATTGGGATGGAACCAGGGATGGTGCTCCAAGACGACCATGCTAACCGCTGCACCACCATGCCGTGCCCCCAACCCCAGAATGGTTTACATCCAGTAGACATAATGGTATCAATATAGATAACCTTGATGTTTTCCCGCAAAGTGATTCGATTTCAGATCACTATCTTTTAGTATTTGAGCTATCTCTAATAAATAAAATCCTTCTGCCTCATTATCACACCAAGCGCACTATCACATCTGCTACTCCAGCTCCAGGCGTTTATTAAAACCTACAGACTTCTTAAAAAATTTAATACACCTACGGAGGATAAATCATTCTTGATGTGTGTAAAAAACAGCAAATTAGAATGTGTTGCTTTCGCTCAACCCTGGACACACGACTGCCCCTGTAGGGTCAAACGTATTAGGGAAAAAAGGCTAGCACCATGGTATAATGACCACACCGTACCTTAAGCAAAACAAACACGGCATTTAGAGCGCAAAGTGGAGACATAGTAAATTGGAGGTGTTTAAGATTGCTTGGAGGGACAGCATGGCAGAGTATAAGCAATGCCCTCACTAAAGCTAAAAGCTGCATACTTCTCTTCAATCATAGAGAAAAATAAGAAAAATCCAAGATTTCTCTTTAATACAGTCTCCAAATTAACAAAAAAACCACAGAAAGTGACTCTCCCCATTCTGGTGTTAATTTTAACAGTTAATGATTTCATGACTTTCTTAATGATAAGATAGAAAAACATTAGGTACATATAAAACTCAATGTCCTACATCACCCAAAACTGTTGCACAGCAACCTTCCAGATGCAGCACTAGGTGGAAGACATCTGTTCAATTAGCCGTTAAATCAAGATTAGAATCTTTACCCCAATTACTTAATACTGAAAACTATCCGCACTGATCAGCTCGTCTTAAGTCATCAAACATGTTTGTTAGATCCAATTCCTACACTCTCTACTCAAAACAAGTATTACCTAGTGTTACAGAGCTAGTGTTAGTTATTTTAAATTCATCCATCCCTTACCTTAGGTTATGGCCCGGAATCCTTTAAGTCTGCCGTTATCAAACCACTGATTAAAAACCAATCTTTGACCCCTTGGGTGATATCTAATTATAGACCAATTTCAAAATCTACCGTTCTGTCCAAAATCTTAGAAAAAGCCATTATCAGCAGCTCTGTAGTCACCTCCAAAAGGAATGAAAATTTATGAAACATTTCAGTCTGGCTTCAGGCCCCATCATAGTATGAAACAGCATTACTTAGGGTACTTAATGACTTGTTAATGTCCTCAGATAAGGGATGTGTTTCTTTTCTTGTTCTGTTAGATTTAAGTGCCGCATTTGACACTATAGAAATTCATGATGTTTTACTAAAGCAGAACTAGAAAATACTGTAGGTATTAAGGGATCAGCACTTCCTTGGTTTAATTTTTTAAAAATCCTACTTACCTTGACCGGTAATACCAGTTTGTTCCATATAAATAATCTAAGAATAAGCTCTCAAAAATGAAGTATGGCGTGCCTCAGGGGTCAGTGCTTGGCCCGCTTTTATTCTCTCTCTGTACATGCTGCCACTTTAGGCTCAGTTATTCGTAAACCATGGCATTAATTTTCCACTGCTATTGCAGATGATACAAGAGCTGTACATATCAGCCAAAACTAATGACAGCCTTACAATCAAAAAATCGAGGACTGTGTAAAGGAAATAAAAGATTGGACTGTATTTTAATTTTCTCTTACTTAACTCAGGATAAAAAAACTGAGGTGCTATTAGTGGGACCCAAGGCTGAGGAGAGACAGGTTAGCTTACATCTATCCTAAATTCTAGATGGCTGTCCAGTATTGCCCAGTCCGTCTGTAAAAAAAACTTAGGCGTCACATTTGATTTCAGGATCTCTCCTTTGATGGGCACATTAGCAGCATCACTCGAATTGCTTTTCTTTCAATTACATAATATCGCTAAACTTAGAATATCCTCTCTTTTAATGATGCAGAAAAAACTTTGTTCAGTGCCTTTTCTAACCTCAAAAAAAGGTTGGATTATACTGTAACGCCTTACTTACTGGATGCTCTAGTAAACTCTATAAATAAACTTCAGTTAGTTCAGAATGCAGCTGCCCCGAGTGCGAACTCGAACTAGAAAATTTGATCATATCATCACTCCTGTTCTATCATCACTGCACTGGTTACAGTCAAAATCCGCATTGATTACAAAATACTTCTTATAACTTATAAAAAGCTCTAACATGGCCTGGCCCCACATTATCTGAGCTGACCTCTTAGAGTTTTACAATCCAACTCGTCTACTTCGTTCGCAGGGTGCAGAACTTCTTTTTAGTTTCCTAGAATTAAAAAAGTCACAGCAGGGGGAAAGGCTCTCTCATACATGGCCCCCCAACTATGGAATAAACTTCCCACTTCGTTCGGGATTCAGGACACCCTCCAAGTTTTAAGTCTAGGCTAAAGAAATAACGTATTTACGCCAGGCTTTTGACTAGATTTAGACCCAGGATGCATGGCTTGGGTCCCTGGGGGCAGAAAGTCTGGAGTCATATCTGGCCTGCCTGCCTTGTCCGCTAACCGGGAGTGTCGAGTGGGCGGGCCCTGGCCTGAACTAGGCTTGGGTCCTCGTGAATCTTGACTCATGCATCCTTGCCTTAGAATAAGGGCAGAGCTGGGGTTCATGGTCAAAGAGTCTTATGGTGATCAGAGACGTTGGGTTGCTGTCTTCTGCCCCTCGTGGGGGTTGCCAATGTCTCATGTGATCCCTCTTGGCTGTGTTTCCTACCAGTTCTCCTCTTTCTAGCTTTCTAATCTATGCTTGCTATAGCTAATGCTGACGGGGTCTCATGCTACACTTGGCATCAGTGATCGACATGGCATCAGTGATTGTTAATAAACCACTGTGCTCTTAATCAATAACTAATTACATTTTCTGTTTCTCTCCGAGCTGTGTTTCGGCAGTTCCGGCCCCACAGCATGATGTTCATCTGATGGAGCTCCACTGTGCATAATTCACATTTTATTCGACCACGACTCCATGACTTTAGTTTCGCTCTAGATTTATCATCTACGCCGCCCAAGGAGGTTGGGTCCCTTTTTGAGTCTTGGTCCTCCCAAGGTTTCTTCCTAGAACTAGGGAGTTTTTCCTTGCCACTGTCGCCCTAGGCTTGCTCAATTTGGGATTGGACGTAGTTATTAGGAGATAATCTAAACTTGTAAAGTTGCTTTGAGACAATGCTCCATTGTAAAAAGCGCGATATAAATAAATCTGACTTGACTTAACTGATATACTTTCAGAAAACTAATATAAAAAATTATTCTATTTTGCATTTCCTTGTATTTCATACCATTTTTCCTTAAACATTTACCGTATTTTTCGGACCATAAAGCGCACCGGGTTATAAGGCGCGATAACAATGATCGACTGCTAACGGATCTATTTTCATACATAAAGCGCACCGGGTTAGAAGACGCATGAAATGAAACAAAACTCTTAAGATCCCTCGGAAACTCACTTTGGTCTTCTTTACCTGGCGTCTTCCTGCTTCCTCCACTTCCATACCATTGATTCGTTTATGTTGAATTCTCTCACAGCTGCTCTATGTCCATGTTGTACTGCGTGACCGATAGCGCCGAGTTTAAAATCCGCTTTGAAAATAAATGAATGAATGCACGTACCCTAATGCTGAGGCACAGATCGGTATTACTCCGCTATGTTCCTGACTACGGTGGCCATAAGCTTCGTAACTTACCAAGGCCGTGCTAAAACATTCTGACAGATTTATGAGCGCTGTGTACCATCTACAATCGGTTCTAGGTCAGAAGGCTCAACCAGAATTAATTCATACATTAGACGCACCGCATTTTAAGGCGCACTGTCGATTTTTTAGAAAATTAAAGGATTTTAATTGCGCCTTATGGTCCGAAAAATACGGTAATCAGCATAACAACAAGCATAACAGCAAGTCAAAAGAGTACCGTATTTTCCGGACCATAAAGCGCACCGGGTTATAAGACGCAATATCAATGATCGGCTGCTAACGGATCTATTTTCATACATAAAGCGCACCGGGTTATAAGACGCATGAAATGAAACAAAACTCTTAAGATCCCTCGGAAACTCAGTTTGGTCTTTACCTGGCGCAGGGCGTCTTCTTGCTTCCTCCACTTCCGTATCATTCGTTAATGTTCGTTCATGTTCTCTCGCAGCTGCTCTATGACCATGTTGTACTGCGTGACCGATAGCATTGTGTTTAAAATCCGCTTCGAAAATAAATGAATGAATGCACACACCCTAATGCTGAAGCACATACCATATTACTCCGTGATGCTGCGCACTACGTTTGCCTTAAGCTTTGTAACCTACCAAAGACCATGCTAAAACAGTTTGACAGATTTATGAGCCGTGTACCATCTACAACCGGTTGTAAAATTAATGGATTTTAAGTGCGCCTTATGGTCCGAAAAATACGGTAACTTTTGTTAAGGATTGAAACTGAATTTGAAAATCTGACTATGTATCCCATGCTCCATGAACCTGATCGAGGTGGCATGGAACACAGACAGACCGGTTATAGCACAGTAAACATACACTGCATTTTTGATTAAAGAAAGCGAAATAAGCCCATGGTGTTTGATTCAATATTATTTTCACTTTTAGATCTGCTGTCGAAAAAACGTTGGAATTGTATGCTGCTCTCTGACTCTGATGGAGGACAAAGAGAACATCTGGTAGCAGCACTCACACTCCCCCTTCAAAACTAGAGGGAGCTATGAAGGGGTTCTTGGTGTGCTGTTTATACACAGTTATGCTTGTGTAAGCCAAGTATTTAAGACTTCTTCAGTTTTACGCAAACATCAAAAGTCCTTACTTCAAAACAGAACTAGCACTGAAAAATTGTTCATCACAAGTTTTCCACATATTTGGAAGAAACACCATTTCCTTGGTCAATGCACATTACAAATATGTATGTGGTACCAAGAACTTTGGAAAATATATAGACCAAAATGTCAAACAAGATATGAAAGGTAGTTTGATACATTTATAACCCTAGCTAGCAGCATAACTAGTGAAAAGATAAATTGTCTTTTAAATCTTCAGCAATGCTTTAAGTGGAATACCAGGAAGTTAGGTGACTAAAAATAGGTCGATAGTAAACACGACTGACAAGTCACGTGTATTACTCACTCACTAACAAAGAGAGACAACAAAGCCAGCGGCACAGGGCGCCAGGCAGGGACAACCATAGACAGGGCATCAACCCATCGTAGGGCACATGCTCTCACTTTCTCACGCACCAAGGGCACTTTAAGAGACTCCAATTAAGCCACCACGTCTTTCGACTGTGGGAGAGAACCGGAGTACACAAAGTAAACCCACACAGACACGGTGAGGACATGCAAACTACACACAGACAGAATCCCGGGTCGGGATCGAACCGGGGAACTCCGAGCTGTGAGGCGACAGTGCTAACCACTGCACCACCACATCAACCATAAATAATTTTAAAATGTCTATAGTCTATCTATAGTTTTAGCACAGTTTAAAATGCTGCCCAAGCCACTTAAGGGACTGCCAAAAGCCAGAAATTCAACCTGTGATATCATTCATTGAATGGTCAGAATGGTTCTTGTAGTTAAAGTGAAAGGTTCAGGCAGTAAAACAGTTCAGGAGGTAAGGAAAAAAAACAACAACAACAAAAATGACTTGATAATTTTAAAGACAATTGATCCGCCTGGAACATGTTACTAAAATAAGCGCCGTTTAAGAACATCCTCACTGCGCTCTGTGACACGGGACATTCACCAACATGGACACTGACCGGATATTAGCACAGTCAGTCTTTTTAGGCTATTCTAACATAAATATAAAGGATATATTCACAATATATAAACAATACATAAAGACACTGCAGAAAACAAGCGCCTGCATAAACTTATACACATGCTTAAACTATTACTATTTCAGAGGATAAACGCTATACTTTTCTTTACCAGAAGCCAAAAAAAATGCATTAACAGACTATTATGAACAACACAGATCAGCCAAATGAATCAGAGAATCAACAAGTGAATGTGATCCAGTTTATATAGTAACAGGTAAAAGAATATACAGAGAACATGGGGAACAAAAAGCAGTACTACTTACAACAGGACAGGTGCATACACCTACAAACCCCATTTACAGCTTGTTACAAGAAAGCGGCATAAAGTCACGCACACAAACAACTAACTTGCACAAAAAGTATTTAAACGCATCAGTCGCCACCTACGATTACCTAATGAGCAAGCAAACAGGACCAGGAAGAGTTACACACACACACGACAGACTTCTTTAGCGCTCGCCTCTGCTCATGGATGCACACAGCTGATTGGCTGTTTACAGGCCCAACATCCACAGTTAAGACAGATTTTTATTACCTATTATAATTAAGACCTCAGTCATTAAAGCCAACAGATGTAAGGACTCTATTCTCTAATACTCAAAGAACCATGAGAGAAGGAGAAATTCATAAAACTAGATCATTTATCGATTTATCTAATTCTGGCGTTTAAGTGACACATTGCAACGTGTTTGGAAATTAACGATCAATAGTTTGACCAGTAAAAAACAATATTCTCAGCACAATTAATAGCAATGATCATCCACTAGGGGTGTGCAATGTTTTAAAAAGAAGAAAGAAAAAAAAAGGATATTTTCTGGAATTTTATCAATAACAGTACATGTTCTCCGATTTATGATGGGGATACGTTCCGACAAATCCATTTTGGGCATGGGCATTAAACATGTTTAAACTCGTGTCCTACATGTGGCCACAGAATAAACCTAATCAAACACCATCCTGAGGTTGTTTGAATAGTTTGCAAAATGCAAAGCTCAAACAACAAACACCTTGCACACAAACACTCACACCATGATGACACTCATCAGATAAATCACCAATAAAAACAACTGTCTTTCCAGACAATCACCGCTTAACCTTTTTACTAAAATTCATTTTTGATGTGTGAATGATGTGAATGACCCTTTTTACTTCACATTCAGCCATTGCTATTACATAATTTACTTCTTATAGTGGATTTCAAAACCCCTGAAAATGTTTTATTCTACTTCATTAAGACATTATTCATCAAGACTGACATGTAATTTATTGTTATTTTGAACAGGTTATTTTTAACAATTGCACGGATTCACTGTTCCAAGTACATAGTGTAACCAGCAGAAATAGCATAGGAGTGAAAAATAATATGAAGGACTGGAAATGATCTGGCTAACATCTAATGTCAAAATATGTCTGGGTAGATGAAACGAAACAGATCTTTCAAACCCAGATTGAGACATCGCTAGAAATTCAGGAACCTGCCCTCTCACCTGCTTGACCTTCTCCTCGAAGTCAGCATCATTGTGGTCCGAGATCATCTGCGCGAGTCGGATCTGCTCAGCGGTGGCCTGGTGAAGGGGGCACAGTAAGCAGGCTTTTAAAATGCTGCATAAAATCTGAAGTCGTGTTCACCAAAGGCAGCAGAGTGCCAGCCAATATAAAAGATGTTTACATTCAAGTACAGAAGTTGAGGATGTAATTTACAAGGAAATACATGATGGCTGTAGGTCATGGCCATCTTCTGTGACATTAGTTAACAATAATTGTTGTAAACAAGTACGTGCGTGCAACATGAACACACGGCTGAAGATCAAGCAGCTGAAGACGACTAAAAGGCAAGAACTGATCATCTACAAAAGAAAACCATGCAGCTATCACAAAGTCCACAATTACCAAGTTAGTCTGGTGGCACCAACAATTCTAGACAATTTGAGACCCAGAAAAAGTACGTATTGCAAATCAGCTGACTATGCCTTACAGTACCCAGATCCACATCCAAATACAGTGGTACCTCGGTTCTCGTCTTCCATTTGTTCCAGAAGGCTTGAGAACCCAAAACGAGTACCGAGCAAATTTTTCCCATAAGGACTAATGTAAATT
>JAJAGP010007764.1:0-11488 GCA_025084515.1 Ancistrus triradiatus
ACTAATGTTCTGGTACCAGTTCCAGTCCTCACACTAATGTTCTGGTACCAGTTCCAGTCCTCACACTAAGATGTTCTGGTACCAGTTCCAGGCCTCACACTAATGTTCTGGTACCAGTTCCAGTCCTCACACTAAGATGTTCTGGTACCAGTTCCAGGCCTCACACTAATGTTCTGGTACCAGTTCCAGTCCTGTTTAAAGAGTGTAAGATTTAAGATGGTTGCTGCTCTTGATTTTTCTGGGTTGACTTTAGGGGCCCGTGGTGGTGAGGACAGGCCTCGGAGGTCTTTGGCACTGGGCCCAGACGGAGAGGGCTGCCGGGGGGTGGTGGGGGGTGTTGGTGGTGAGGGATTGGGCTTGAGAGCAGACAGGGCTTCGGGGCAGGTGTTAAAATAAGCACCCCGGCTCTTTCGGCACTGATCTCTGTAAAAACAATCCGTCTGCCAGACTGCAGTCGACCCAACAAGGTGTCACCTCGCCGGGCGGTTGCCGAGCGACGGCTCGATGGCGACTGTTGTCGGTATCGCCGGCTCCCTCCGTCGCGCTCGGATCAGTTGGTCGGTGGAACCGAGGTGGGTCACGACCGCTCTGAGTTAATTATGCATTCAGGACGAGCTTTAAGGCGCCGTTCCTGCTGGAGCTCGCGTACTCAGAGGTGCTAAAACATGCTCCAGGGCAGCACTCGCACCTTTTTTCAAACGAAATCCGCAGCCTTTCCTTCAGCCGCTCTGTTCATTACACGTTCAGGCATTTAAGATTGATCTCGAACCTGAAGCAGCGCCTCAGGGACCCGCACCTGGCCTCCTCACACCTCAAACAAAAGAACTCCGTAACCCCCTACATTTTCTGCCCTGTGATCGTAAAGAGAGCATAAACCATCAGAACTGGTATTTCATAAACACCCTCCGTACTGACCAGCGGTTCGAGAGGAAGGTCATTACCCGAGCTCTTTCACCTTTAGAACCTTTAACATTCAAATGTAAGGATCTCATATCACATACAATGAACATGAAGTAAATACTACGAAAGGGAAAAATAATCAAGTATTAAAACAATAAATACAAAGATCCAAATGTCTATTTAAAATGAAATGAAAAATGTCAGATGAAAATGTATTCTGCAAAAGAATGAAAAAAGTGGCACACAATTAAAAGATAATTTGTTTATAAAACAAAAAGAATTACACATTAAAACATGAGAAAAATGCCAACGTCTATTTAAAATGGAAAAAAAATGTTGGAATGAAAATGTAAACCTAGAAAAAAAGTTTAGAAAATAAACTAAAGGAGAAAAACAATTAAAATAAACTTTTTTTATAAAAAAAATCTACATGCTTTTAAAACAGAATGAAAATGTATATTAAAACATTCTATTTAAAAAAGAAATAAAAGTAAAAATTAAAATGAAATCAATGCTTATAAAGAAACTTAAAAACAGAAATGTACTGCATATAAAAGGAAAATGAAAAATATTTTTAAAACTGTTTCAAAAAACCTTTTTAAAATGGAAAGAAAAATGTGTGAGAGAAAAAGTAAAACTACAAACCGATTTTGTTTGAAAATATTAAACAGTGAAAAAAAGAAAAAAACAGTGAATGTATTTAAAGTAGAATAAAAAGTTTATTAATCTGTGTCTTTTTAATCTATTATTTTCTGTCAGAAAATGAAAAAAATAAAGACTGAAAAATAAAGTTATGTAAATTAAAAATAAATATGAAGTGAGTACTTAAAAGAAATATGTCAAATGTTAAAAATAAAAAAAATTATGCAAAAAAAAATTTTTTTGGATTTTTTATTTCAAATGTAAAAAAAAAATTTAAGCATGAAATATGAACAAAATCAAATAAAATAAAAAGCTGACTTTAAAAAAAGGAACCATAATGAACCACAATGAGAGTCAGTCCCATAACATGTGCACACACGCGCACACACACACACACACACACACACACACACACACACACACACACACACACACACACACACACACACACACACACAAAGAGGAAAATCCAGCTGGCACAAGGTTTTAATGCCAATATTGTGTGGAAAAATGAAGGGTTTTATGCCCGCCCATATGCCCGATGGGCTTCATGTTTTTCCAGGCAGCAGTAAATGTTGTGATGGTGCTGGACCTCAGGGTTTCTCCTTAATAAATCAGCTCTGGTATGGACGCTTGGTTAACAGTTTTTGTTTTTCTGTGGCCAGGGTCATGGGGTCTCTATTGCCTATTCCCAGTGCACCCTGGAGGGGATGCCAGTCCTATGGGGTCGACCGTCCCCATAATTTAAGACAAAATGAGACTCACTGGACCAGACAACCTTCTTCCATCTCTCCAAGGTCCAGTTCCAATACTCATATGCCAACTGGTGGCAGTTTACCTTAGCACCCAGACCCATCCTCAACCATCTTGGTCCTCAATGAACCATCTCAGATCATAATTTTCCAATCATTTTGGACCACCTTGAACTGTCTTGAATTATGTTGAACCATCTCTGACCAACCTGGGGAGTCTTTAACCATTTTTGATCATCTTAGATCATCTTGGACCATCCTGAATTATCTACAACAATGCTGAACCATCTTGGACAGTTGTGGACTGTCTCTGACCATCTTCAACCATTTGGGACCATCTTGAGAAATTACTGACCATGTTCAACCAACTTGGACCATTTCATACCATCTTGAGCCTCTCGGATCATCCCAGGCCAACTTGATTTATCTTGGAACATCTCAGACAGTCTTGAACAGCCCTGGACCATCTTGGACCAATTTTTCTGTAGGTTCTGATCTCAAACCCAAACCCACAGCAGCACCATCAGCACTGAGCTCCAGCCAGAGGGAGTGCCGCTCTGCTCTGGGTCTGGGTCTGGATCTCATTACCTTCACGTCCTGCCAAGCCCCAGAGCTCCAGGGACCAGATTCTCCACACGGCTTCTGCTGGGCAGCCCGAGTCAGCAAAACCTCACAGTCATGTGACTTTTTATTACGTCCAATAACAATAACATATGGCTAAAAAGAGTTGTCTTTTTTTTTTTCTATTCACCATCCTGAAGTAATCAAATGTCTCAGAACCAAATTATCTTCAAAAGTTCTTTAAGGACAAAAACTAATCAGAATCTGAAGATCAAACTTAATTAGGAGTTTATACCATCATCATCATCACTGAGCCCCTAAGCAACCAGTTATCTGGGTAGGACCGCCCACTTTTACACTTTTTATTTTTGGACGTCTGCAGCTGTGCTATTGTTTCTGTTTTTGCTGAATCATGTATATTTTATGATCTCACTTGTAAATACAGAAATAAAAATAACAAACACACAAGAAATATGAATTCAAAGTTGTAAAAATATACAGAAAATGTACTCAAATTAAAATGTTTTATAGAAATTATTTTGCGATTAAAAAAGGGAAAAAAGAAATGTAGATTAAGAAGAATACAATAATGAAAACATAAAAACGGAAAGACAAATTTGTTTTTAAAAACAAAAAAAGTGTGTTTTAAAAGAGAAAATGTCAGATCAGAACAGAAAAACACATACTAGAATAAAATTATTTCATAAAAATAAAATTTGTGATTAAAAATGCAACATAAATTTGTGTTTAATGAAATAAAAATGCATATCGACTAAAGAAATGTGTAAAATAGTTCAAAATGAAAAAATAAATTAGTAAAAATGATAGAAAATAAAGTAGATAAATTTGTATTAAAATGGATTGCAATGTGTTGTAAAAATAGATGTATATTAAAATAAAAGTAGAATAAAACTGAATTGTGTATTTTTAAAGTTGGATAAGTTTTAAAAATGGAAAAATTATTAGAAATATTAAATAAATGTGTTATAAATAAAATAAAAAACATAAATCTATATTTTAAATACAAAATCAGAAATATGTTGTATTGAATATAAATGTGGATAAAATGAAAAAGATACAACTAAAAATTAGAAATAGAAATAGAAACATACAGACAAATATGCAGAAAAACATGCAAAAATGTTCAAATTGAAATAAAATTGTCATTGAAACAATCTGTTGTAAACAATGAATAAATGTAAAAAATAAAATTGTGGTAAAAAGGGAAACTGAAAATGAAAAATGTAAAGAGAAATTAGTTTAAATAAGAAAATGTGTTAAAAAAAACAAATTACAAACAGAAAATCATTAATATAAAATGTGTGAAAAATCAATTTGTAATATATATATATATATATTACAAATAGATTTTTCACAGATTTATTCATTGTTTACAACAGTAAATATATATACATATATATATAAATTCTTGAAAATTTGTAAAAAAAAGTTTCAATAAAATTGTCTTTAAAATAATTTGTTATAGAAAATAAATGAATTTATAAATGATAATTGTGATGCAATGTAAAAAGGAATACAAATAAAAAAGTGTGTTAAAATGAGCAATGGATTTAAATAATGATAAATTATAAACAGTAAAACATATTAAAAGAAAATGTAGCATGCATGTAAAAATACAACATAAGTGTGTTTAAGGACAGTAAAAGAAATGGGGAAAACAAAAAATAAATTTGTAAAAAAAATGTGTACTAAAACTGATTGAAAATAACAGGTTTAAAAAAAAAAAGTATTACAAATGATAAAGAAATGTGTGTAATGTACATAAAAATGGTGGAAAATGTATATACAAAATATTATAATTATTAGTATCATTCCTATTATTATTATTATTATTATTATTATTATTATTATTATTATTGTAATTTAATTTAATTAAATCTAAATTTAAATGGTAATGTAAAATGAAAACAAAGTGTGTATTAAAAATCGAAAAAAGGAGAAAGGTGTTGAAATGATTATATAATGAGAAATAAAAAACAAACATTTCATGAGTAGATATGCAGCAGATGACGATATAGGAAGGGCGTAGCTCTAACAGAGCAGCAGTCTGTTATTTTAAGGGCTCTTTGCACATCTGATTTCGGTTGGGGAAGGTCGAGGTCCGGCGTTCCCGGAGCCCTGTCCCTCACAGCCCTTATCCACATCTATCAGTGTCCAGTGATGAAGGCGTTCTTCTGGAGCCTCGTCCTGAAGCTACGCCCACCGGACGCCACCTGAGACTCAGGAAGAGGCTTCTTCATTTACACGGGGCAGAGCGAGAAGCCTCGGCATCATGTGCTGCTGACTTTGGCCACTCTTCACCACCAGCCATTTCTGTTCCTTTGTTTGTTTGTTTGTTTACACAGAATGAGGGCTGACACCGGGGGCACATGTCACTGAGGGGGGTAAATTTAGCCTGGACTGCTGACTCTCACAGGGGGAAATGAAGGATAGGGGTGTAAGGAACGACCCTGGAATGACTCTCTTCTTCTTTATTCTTTTATTTAGTCCGTACTTCTTTAAACCAGACCAGACTTTCATTAACACTGACCAAATAAAGTATATACTTACACACCTGTACCTGGCTGACAGTATGGGGAGGGGCCTTTTCTGTGCCATGGTCGGGTGGGATTGGTTGGTTTGGTTTGGTTTGGGGTGGTTAGGGGTGGAAGAACTTGACTGGCCCTCAGAGCCCTGACCCCGACCCCTTCCAACAGCTTTAGTATGAACTAGATTGGAGCTAAGTGTAATGTGTAAGTGTCCCAATACTTTAGGCCATATAGTGTACCATGTATACAAAAATAAATAAATGCATAAAAACTAAATATTTTTTGGATTTTATGGATATTTATTAGATTATTTATTGTATAATCTCACTTGTAAACTGTATAAATAAATAAATAAAAACACCCATGAGATATGAACAGAAATGTAAAGTGAAATGTATATTAATGAAAATGAATGAAAATATATATGTAAAAATGGAAAAAGAATGTGAAGGAATTTAGAAAATAATAAATAATAAAATGTATTCAAATTAAATTAAATGTGTTGAAGGTATAGAAAGAAAAAACTAGAATATAAATTACAAACACAAAAACTGGAATAATATGTGTGATTAAGAAAGAAAATGCATATTAAGTAAAGAAACATGTGCATAAAAACTGAAAACAATTACTATGTGAATAAAAATCTAAATTATAAAACATAATTTAGATAAAAATATAGATGAAACAAATGTGTTGTAAAAAGAAATGTATATTAAAATGAAAATAAAAATATCTATTTTTAAAGATCGATAAAAAAAGAAAAATGTATTGAAAATGGAAAAAATAGAACTGTTAATGAAATGTGTGTTTTATGTATATATATATATATAATAAGAGAAATATTTATGAAAATTATTTTAGACAAAAAATTTTTATTTAATTAAATGAAAAAATAATATAATTTAAAGAAAAAAAACATAAGCAAGAAATTAAAATTAGAAACACAAAATATCTACTAAAAAGTAATATAATGTTATAATAAAAATAAATAAATAAATGCAAAAAAGAAATTTGTGAAATTTTTTTAAAAGTAAACATAATAAAATAAACAAACATAAAAAGATAAGAAAATGTATTTAAAAAATGATAAATTACAACCAGAGAAAAACATCTTTGAATAAAATGTGTAGCATGTAAAATGTTATTTAAATGTCTGTTTAAAAAAGATAAATAATTTAGATAATAATATGTATTAAAATAGAATGAATGTGTTGTGAAACGTGTATTTAAATGACAAATCTTTTGAAAAAGAGGTAACTAATGTTTACACCTGACCCTACAATAGTAATGTAGTGGCACATGGCACATGGCACATGGCACATGGCATATCTTGGGCACCTTTCCTTGTGAAGCAGCTATGGGTTAGGCCCTGAACCCTCCTCACCTGAGAGCCTGACGGGGATAGCGGGGGAAACAGAAGCTTTATCTGATGATCCATCATTGTTGAACCTGAGGTCTGGTGGGGCTGTTGACCCAAACATTGGAGCCCTGGGAGTGCCAAGCTGGCATCGTTTGGCACTTAAGGAAGCCTCTTAACCCTTAAATGTTTGTATGTGGTTGTAAATGCTGTGCATTCTTTAGGACAGGAATATTAGAGCTGATGGAATCATGAAGCTCTAACTCTTGGCCTTGTGTCTTGTACAGATCTACACACACACACACACACACACACACACACACACACACACACACTGCAGACCTGGCACCGGTGCCGATTAGCTCCGTCTGCATGCTCGAACGCCATCTCTCTCGGATTGTTGGCACGCGGCGGCGTGAGGACCGGAGCGTCTGCTAATGAGAGGCTAGTGAGCGAGAGGCTCGAAATATTTTCACAGCTTATTTGGACATGGCTGCCCAGCGGATCGGATCGGATCGGATCGGATCGAGCTCTGATGAGGTGACGCGCCGCTTGGCACGGCTGGCACCTGTAGTTTTAAAGCGCCGACGAATTGACCCCAATTTGGGCTGACGAGTGCAGAGCTCCTCTTCTAGGCCGGCCTAATGGGCCATTAAGGATAATCGCTTTCTCGCTTTTTGTTACGGATCCTTTTTATCGTTTCGAAAATAATTCTCCCCTCTTGGCACACGACCAAAAAAATTAGCGCCTCTCGCATTAATACGCGCCTCATTGAAATGCAGCGAGGGGCGTCTCGGGTGCGGATGTTCCCCCTCTCGCCCTGACAGTCGTGGTGACCGTGGCAGACCTCACCTCCAGTCGGGGTGAAGATAAATCCCGTGTGATTGATCGCGCCCCCTTTCTGTTCGTTCATTAGCCCGGCCCTGTCAGACGGGCCCTGGCAGGTACCTTCATGTTCCCCAGACTTTTTTGGATGTGGTCTACAGCTTATTAATGACATTTTAGACATTAATATTGCACGGATTAGGGATTTCCTATCTCCTTTGTTCCCCTGACAAACCTAATACTGCTTTTTCCCCCCTAGGTCACTTATCCTCTATGTCCAAACATCCCCGTTCCCTTCCTGACGGCCTTCCATAATACAGCCTGAGCAGCTCGTCAGGAACTTACAGGCTGAGATACCACCACAATGCAACAACGCAAGCAGTAACAACAAAAATAACACAAGAAATAATGCAAGTATTGATGAAAAGAATAACACAAGAAATAACTCTAGAAATAACGCAAGAAATAACGTAAGAAATTATCCGAAAGCTCTGGATCTGTTTCTCACCGGCATCCATCTCAGAACATCTGCATTTCCTACTTTCTTTCTTTCTGAATTTCTTTCTCTCTTCCATCATTTTCTTTCTTTTTTTATTCTTTTCCTTTGTACATTTCTGTCTGTCTTTTCTTTCTTTCTGTATTAACCTTTTCATTCATTCATTCTTTCTTTTCTTTCTTCCTTTCTTTCTTTCTTTCTTCATTTCTTTCTTATTTCATGATTTTTCTTTCTGTGTTTCTGTCTTTTTTCATTGTTTTTTTTCTGCATTTCTCTATTTCCTTCTTCCTTTCTTCCTTTATGTTTTTCTATCTTTATTTTTTTCTGTACTTCTTTCTTTCTGCATTTCTAAATTCATTTCTGAATTTCTCTTTTCCTGCGTTCTTTCTTTCTTTCTTTCTTTTTTTATTTCCTTCCTTCTGCATTTCTGTCTTTCTATCTTTCTTTCTTTCTGTATTTCTTTATTTCTCTGTTTTATTCTTTCAATCATTCTTTCTTTTCTTTCTTTCATTCTTCCTTTCTTTCTGCATTTCTGTCTTTTTATTGTTTTTTTCTTTCTGCATTTTGTGTATTTCCTTCTTCCTTTCTGCATTTCTAAATGTATTTCTGAATTTCTCTCTTCTTTTCTGCATTTTCTTTCTTTCTTTCTTTTTTGTTTCTTTCTTTGTTCTTTCTTTCTTTCTGCCTTTATGTCTTGTTTTATTTCTTTTTTATTTCTGCATTTTTTCATTATTTTTCTTTCTTTCTGTATTTTTTTCATTCATTCATTCTTTCTTTTCTTTCATTCTTTCTTTCTTTCTTTCTTTCTTCATTTCTTTCTTATTTCATGATTTTTATTTCTGTGTTTCTGTCTTTTTTCAGTGTTTTTTTTCTGCATTTCTCTATTTCCTTCTTCCTTTCTTCCTTTATGTTTTTCTATCTTTTTTTTCTGTACTTTTTTCTTTCTGCATTTCTAAATTCATTTCTGAATTTCTCTTTTCCTGCATTCTTTCTTTCTGCATTTTCTGTATTTCCTTCTTCCTTTCTGCATTTCTTTCTTTCTGCATTTCTAAATTTATTTCTGAATTTCTCTCTTCCTTTCTGCATTTTCTTTCTTTCTTTTTTTTGTTTCTTTCTTTGTTCTTTCTTTTTTTCTTTCTTTCTTTCTGCCTTTATGTCTTGTTTTCTTTCTTTTTTATTTCTGCATTTTTTCATTCTTTTTCTTTTTTTCTGTATTTTTTTCATTCATTCATTCTTTCTTTTCTTTCATTCTTTCTTCCTTTCTTTCTTTCTTTCTTCATATTTTTCTTTTTTCATTATTTTTCTTTCTGCGTTTCTGTCTTTTTTCATTTGTTTTTTTTCTGCATTTTTCTATTTCTTTCTTCCTTTCTTCCTTTATGTTTTTCTATCTTTATTTTTTTCTGTACTTCTTTCTTTCTTTCTTTCTTTCTTTCTTTTTTATTTTTTTCTTTCTGCATTTCTGTCTTTCTATCTTTCTTTCTTTCTGTATTTATTTATTTCTCTGTTTTATTCTTTCAATCATTCTTTCTTGTCTTTTTTTCATTCTTTCTTTCTTTCTGCATTTCTGTCTTTTTATTGTTTTTTTCTTTCTGCATTTTGTGTATTTCCTTCTTTCTTTCTGCATTTCTAAATGTATTTCTGAATTTCTCTTTTCCTTTCTGCATTTTCTTTCTTTCTTTCTTTCTTTCTTTCTTTCTTTATTTATCTTTTCTTTCTGCATTTCTTTCTTTCTTTCTGTTCCTGATGGGCTTTTTGTGACCCATCCCATTGTCATTATTTCCATTTCTCTCTTACTGTCACTCTTAGGATTTCCAGAGCTCTCGGCGCCCCCGTCCCAAACCTGCACCCAGTCTTTGTGCTCTGTGGGCCTTAGGCGGGGCTCGTTGGTATTACGGGGCCCGAAGGGTGTCCTGATGGATAAAAACAAGAAAAATGTTTAAAAAGTATAAAAAATATTAGAACTGTGAAATAATTAAATAAATAAATGTAAAAAAGATATGCAAAAAAAGATATTAAAAAAAATATATATATAAAAGGAAAATATATTTAAAAATGCATTAATTACATCCAGAAAAATATATTAGAATAAAATGCGTGCCTAAAAATGAAATAAAAGCAACAACCTTGCACGTTCAAAGTCACTTAAATCACCTTTCTTCCCCACTCTGCTGTTTGGTTTGAAAGCGATGCAGCAGGTGCACACAGCGTGCGGACACTGGTGATTTAGGCAACGTATAAAGTCCAGTCAGATGCACATTTAGGTTCCAAAAAGAGGACACGTCCAGGGTGTTAGTGGAGCTGGACACCAATGGGTTTATCCCAAAAAATCTTGTTATATTTGCTTTTATTTAAACTGACTTTAGAAATTGTGGCCCAGAAGCCAGCGCTGGCACTTTGAGCTGAATATCTCTTTTACATATTTAAGAATTATAATTAGAAACAAAAATATGCCTAATCTGCATCTACTTCATGTCTGGATGACAGAAAACTAGTATAAGGAAACCCCCTACTGGCAGAAAAGAGAATTACAGTCATGAAAGGAGAAAGAAACGCGTTCTCGTTCTACTCTCTTACTCGGTTTCTTTTTCGGTTGTAAAAAGAGTGCTGCAAAGTTGATAAAAGATTCAAGTATAAGAATGACTGTATTGTACACTAGAGATATTTTCATATGGTGTTTTAATTAATGTTTTTGTTTAAAATTCTCCAGTCCGGACTCTATTCAGTTTTGAAATCTCTTCTAATCTGCCCAGCTCACGTCACGCTTCGGCAGCCTTTGAGTGAGCTCCAGATCTCCATAACACCGCCTCCCTCTGGAGGGAACGAAGCCCTAACATAGCCGTCCATCCTTACTCTGAGAACTCGCCAGATCCTCGTTTATTTGCATTAAATCCTCCTCATCTCCTCGGCTGAAGATTAGTGGCTTATTTTCCACGTCTCTCCTCGTCCATATGGAAACAGTTCTCCTCGTCCCAGAATCCCACCCCCCTCCCCCCAGCTCTCAGCTCTCACGCCGTCTCTCTTTAAAGATCACTTCAAAATGCCTTCAGATCCCAGGAACACCGGTGCTGGAATGTCTGGCTGTCTGGCTGTCTGCGGTATGAGGTGACCGAGCAGCCCAAGCCAGCAGGTGGCCACATGAGCGAGGCGGAGGCCTGATGTTTAGATGTTCTGCTGTGGAGAGCCGGTCTGGATCTGGTTTAAATCTGTAAGGGTCGTAAATACACACTGCTACACACACTTCAGCACTGCATTCAAACCCCTCGCTGTCACACTCCACTCACAACCATCTCCTGCCATTACCAACTTACCAACAAAATTATAGCAACCGTTTAGTATGTTCTCCCAGTGTCCATTCCAAGTACTCCGGTTCCGTTCCACTTGGTAAAAGTGATTTATAATAATAATA
>JAJAGP010007765.1:0-11485 GCA_025084515.1 Ancistrus triradiatus
GGCCCAATGGGCATCACATATCACCTCAGATTGCACCCAGGACCAAGCTTGCCAAACTTCGTGGCCGTGGGTCGAAAACTGACTGAGTTACAGTCATTGGCCCACCCAGGGTCCACAGGGCCCACCCGGGGTCCATAGGGGCCCAATGGTCATCACATGTCACCTCAGATTGCACCCGGGACCAAGTCTGCCGTATTTTGTGGCTGTAGGTCGAAAACTGACTGAGTTACAGTCATTGGCCCACCCAGGGGCCCCAGTGCCCACCCGGGGTTCATACGGGCCCCATGGGCATTTCATATCACCACAGATTGCACCCGGGACCAAGCTTGCCGAATTTCGTGGCCGTAGGTCTACAACTGACTGAGTTACAGTCATTGCCCCAGCCAGGGGCCCCAGTGCCCACCAGGGATCCTCATGACCGGTTAGCCCTATGCAAGCACACCATTCCCGACCAGACCCAACGCAATGACGCTGGAACAGGGTCGATATCTCGAAAGCTGCGGCAGTTGAAATGCGTCAAAAATCGTGGAATAATAATAATAATAATAATAATAATAATAATAATACTTTCGGATTTTAATAGTGTGGTGGCAACCACACTAATATCTAGAGGTGAAGAAAATGCGAGTGTGTTTGCCACGCTGCAATGGCCCCATGGGCATCACGTCACCTCAGATTGCACCCGGGACCAAGCTTGCCAAATTCCGTGGCCGTAGTGCAAAAACTGACCGAGTTACAGTCATTGGCCCACCCAGGGGCCCCAGTGCCCACCCGGGTCCAAAGGGGCCCCATGGGCATCACATATCACCTCAGATTGCACCCGGGACCAAGCTTGCTGAATTTTCGTGGCCGTAGGTCGAAAACTGACTGAGTTACAGTCATTGGCCCACCCAGGGGCCCTATGCAAGCACACCATTCCCGACCAGACCCAACGCAATTGCGATGGAACGAGGTCGATATCTCGAAAGCTGCGGCAGTTGAAATCCGGACAAAAACGTGGATTAATAATAATAATAAGAAAAAGAAGAAGAAGAAGACTTTCAGATAACAATAGTGTGGTTGCCTATATAGGCAACCACACTAATAAGACTTTCGGATAACAACAAGGTTGTTTGCCTATATAGGCAACCACACTAATAATAATAATAAGAAGAAGAAGAAAAATAAGACTTTCGGATAACGATAGTGTGGTTGCCTATATAGGCAACCACACTAATAATAACTAGAGACGTGCATTTCCTGAAGAAAATGCGAGTGTGGTTGCCGCTCTGCAATGGCCGACCCTTAGTGTACATCATGGGCCCAAAGGTCATCACGTCACCTCAGATTGCACCCTGGACCAAGCCTGCTGAATGTCGTGGCCATAGATCGAAAACTGACTAAGTTACAGTCATTGGCCCACCTAGGGGCCCCAGTGCCCACCCGGGGTCTACAGGGTCCCCGTGGGCATCACATATCACCTCAGATTGCACCCGGGACCAAGCTTGCCGAGTTTCGTGGACGTAGGTCAAAAACTGACTGAGTTACAGTCATTGGCCCACCCAGGGGCCCCAGTGCCCACCCGGGGTCCACAGGGGCCCCATGGGCATCGCATATCACCTCAGATTGCACCCGGGACCAAGCTTGCCGAATTTCGTGGCCGTAGGTCGAAAACTGACTGAGTTATGATTCATTAATTTTTGGCCCATTCATTTCCTATCTAATTTTTTAGTGTGTCACACTAAATAATACGAAGAACAATAGTGTGTTGCTTGCGCAACACACTAATAATAATAATAATACGAAGACTTCCAAAAAAGTGAGTGCTTCCCAGTAAATCAAGAGGCCTGTTGCCTAACTCAAGCTGCCTGTCAGGGGTCATACCTGGTATGGACGCTAGAGGGTAGCAATCACTGTCTTTGGTATGATTTCTGGCAGACGCTGTGATTGAGCTGTCAGTCAGTAGACAGCGCAATCACAGCAAATGATCCTCAGCTGCTGCCTTTGGCTATTTAAGAGCCTCACCACTGGCAGTAGCTGTCGGATCATCTGACTGCACACGCTGCTTTTGCCCCCGATCGTCGCTACGGCGTTTTATTTAATAACAATCCTGCTGGCCACACAAGCGTGTGTTCCGAGACCTCAACCGTCACCCCCCGTTATGTTGAAGAGCGCCGCGCTTCCCCTTTTTGTTAGGGATTCACTGGACAATCTGCACTCGATAAGGAGCGTAAGATTCTGTAGCGCTGTGAAGCGTGAGGTATGGTTGGTAGAGAGACGGATAGAGTAGGTAGAGATTTATTTCGCCTTTTCATTTCACCTGCTTGAGCCCCTCTCTATCTGCTCCCCCCTCCCTTGCGCTTTCTCAACTCGGCCACGCCTACCGATCTCTGCAGCTCTGACGCAAGCCGGGGGGATTCCCTCCACCCGTCTTCTCTCCCTCTCTCCCTTCATTTAAAGCGCGGCTGTGACGTTTCTGTGTGTGTGTGTGTGTGTGTGCAGCTCGCACATTTGCTGCCTTTTGCTTACACACACAGACTCACCTTTCTTTGTTATTTATTTATTTGTATTTATTTAATTATTGTTTTATTTATTTCTTTCATTTCAGTTCATTATTACCATCTGGAGCTAACTGCATTTGGGTCCCAAACCTTCTTATTTAGTTTTGACGGTTCGCCCATCGTTTTTATATGTCGAACCTTAACACTGCCATCCCTTTTCATGTTTCACCAGGGGGTTTTAGATATTTAGGTATCAGTGTTTTCCCATAATATGTCCTCCATTATGCGTGCAAATTTCCCCCCTTTGGTTGTAGAAATGAACACTGATTTTCGGAGATGGAATAGTCTTCCACTTTCATTGGCTGGCAGAGTTCAATGTGTGAAAATGACTATTTTACCTAAATTTTTATTTTTGTTTTAGTGCATTCCAGTATTCTTACCAAAGTCTTTTTTTAAAGGGATTGATAGGGCTATTACTAGTTTTATTTGGTCTGGGAGGGTCCCTCGGATTGGGAGATCTATTCTCCAGAAACCTAGAATTGATTGTGGATTAGCACTCCCCAATATTTTTTGTTTTTATTTGGCTGCAAATGCACAGAAGATTTGTTTTTGGCTACACTCACCAGACGCAGATTGGTGCAGAGTGGGATCTCTGTCTTGTAGTTCTAATTCCTTGCCTGCATTAGTCTTTTCATCTCTTCCACTGTCTCATGAATGATACTCGAATAATCCTGTGGTTTCGTCTACTTTGAGAATTTGGGCACAGCTAAAGAGGCTGACTCAGTCCCAAGCAGCCTCGTTATCAATTCCTATTTGTTCTAATAATTTGTTTACACCCCCTGTTTATCTTCAGATGAAACGCGGCCGTTTGCAAGGCCTATCGATGTTGTAGGCTCTTGGCTTCTCGGTTAATGCAGATATGCAGTCGTGTAAACCCCAGATGTTTTACAGGCCTCACCTTCTGCGTTCTTCCCAGCTTTGGCTGCGTTTCATGGTCCTCAAAGATTGCATTCGCGCACACTCAAATATTTACCCTGGCCACAGATAAATGCTAACTGACGCACACTTTACACCACACGATTCAATAGGCTTGGAAGACTAGGATATACCAACGTGGTCGAGCATTAATAAGTTCTTTGCTAGTTGGTCTTTCGCTACTTTCTTTAGCTTAATTCCTAATTCGGCAATACCGAACTGCTAAGACTGTTGGACAAAGAAAAACTTAAACGTAAATTAAAACGCAAAAAGGAAAGCTTCAAAGAAAAACTAAACTCAAAAACCAAAGCTCCACAACGTTTAAAACAAAGAAAAGACTCAAAAAGAAAAAAAAAAACTTAGACAATGGAACAAGACTAACTCTGCTAGCCTGCGCCAAAAGTTTTGTACCGGCTCTGACGTAAGCGATCAGGGGTTTTGCCCTGGATTGGCCAATGAGAAGCTGACTTGGTATCAAGTCCTTCCTCTCGTTGGGCATGTCCTTTATTTTCACTGTATGTTGGTATGCACCGATACAGAGGCTGTAACTTTGGATTAATATAGTTTTGCATATCTAGGATGTCTAACTGTATTACATAAGAATCAAAATTCTTCAAAGTTACAGGTTTAGTTGCGGGAGTTCAGTTACGAGGTTCCAATTGTTGAGGGCACCTCGAATCTACAAACTATGACATAATTAAGGCAGTCTAAACTACAGCACATACATTTGCTATTCCTCAGACAAATAATACGATCAATACCAGATGTAGGATACACTAAATTCTTAATAACAACTTGCATTTCTGGTCCTCTACAAGTGTAAATGGGTATTAATCACTAGCCGATCGATACAAGAGGCCCTGTAGAGATTACATACTAATATTTTCCTAACTACGACACAAAACTGGACCTTACTGAGTATGGAGTGGTCATTATACTAAAAACATTAACCAAATAGACATGAAAATACATGAGAAATCAGTGGCGTGCATATATATGATTATATATAGGTGTACGAAGAATATCCTCAAATGAATTCCTTGTAGGAGAGAGACAGGGTGTGTGCGTGTGGGTGTTTGGACTCATTATGAAGCAGTTCTCATTTGTTTTCTAATTGAGTGGTCCTTGCAGAGGTAATCTATTTCCAACAAAATATAATACTACTATTAAGAATATGTCTTTAAAAAGGCTGAGGTCCCCGGGTCGTAATTTGCAGGGCTGTCCTTTCTGGCTCCTGCCTGTCTGGACACGTGTGTCGTAAAGGTGAAAAGTGGGAAGGCATCTTTGTTTATCTTTGCAAAAGTTAGGCCAGACGTCTCCTAGAAAGTGGGGAGTCTTGGGGTAGAGAGTGTCAGAAATCCTTTTAAGACTAACACATTGCCTTAGTTTACTATGGTGAGATGCAGGGGTTATCTGCCAGCTTGGCCAGATCCTAAATTTCTCCTATTGGTTTGAGAAAACGGTTGGTTATTGTGGCCATCAATCTGTGAAGACTCTGTACATGTGGTGGTCCATGTGTTTGTGACTTGGTGGAGAGATTGTAGATAAAGAATAATCAGAGTTCAAATGGCGGTCAGTCCAGCTATTGAGGCTACAGTGATCTCAGAGCAAACACAGGTAAGACAAAAACGGTATCATTAACAGCTCAAAATAAATACATTCTCATCTACATCAACAAGCTGCCCTTCACCAATTCATTCTCTAAACATTTCAGCCTTGGAGGAGTCAATCAGAGGTCTGGTGTTGGACAATGGCTCAGGCCTGTACAAATCTAAATTTGCTGGAGATGATGCTCCTTGCTCCATCTTCTCTTCCATCATTGGCCATCCCACATACCAACATCAGAAACTGAAGATTCAGAAGTCAGAAACTGGTACTACTGATACTACTAGTCCTACATTGGACACGATGCTCAGTTCAATAGGGGTATTATGAGTTTAAAGTATCCAATCGATCAGGGTGCCATCACGAACTGGGAAGACGTGGAGAAGATCTGGTGCCATGCCTTCTATAATGAGCTGAGTTTGGCCTCTGAGAATCACCCAGTCCTCTTCACAAAGACACCACTGAACACCAAAGCTGACCATGGCACATTGGTGCATGTTAAAGATGGCAGGGAGGAATGATGCAGGTCATGTTTGAGCACTTCCACCACCTGCCGTGTATGTTTCCATCCATTTGTACTCTCACTGGATGTCTCCGGTCGTACCACAGGTGTGGTGATGCACTCTGGTGAACATCTCACTCAGACCATCCCAGTCTTCGAGGGTTACACTTTGCTCCACACCATCCATCATGTTGATGTGGGTGGATGTGACCTCACTGAATTTCTGTGAAGAGCCTGAATGAACGTGGGTACTGCTTCAGCACCAATGGTGAGCATGAGATTGTGCAGGATACCATAGAGAAGCTGTGGAATGTTGCTCTGGATATCAATCAGAAGATAAAAAAGGCTTTCTCCTGCGCCTCTCTGAAGAACAGCTACAAGCTCTCTGATGGCCAGGGGCCTCATTTATTAAACTATGCATGGGACCCTGGAGTGAAAGTGTGCGTAGGAACAAAAAAATTATATCAATTAAACCTTGCATACACACACCTGTAAGCCATTTCCTCTTTATAAATTACAATCTTCTTCAAAATGTGCGCAGGTGAATGAGCCTCAGGTTCCACCTCCTTACCACCCACACTTGTCGATGCAAATTAGGTTAAATAGGGGCTTTCCCATTTCGTTGATGAAAATGGAGGAAAGAAAGGCAAAGAAGTGTGTCAGTTGTGTGTTAGATGTGTCAGTTTTATTATCCCACCTAAAATGGCTGGCATAATAGAGCTTAAGGATGGCTGGGATATTCCCGACTTATCTGCTAATTCCATCTGAAAGCTACCGGTTGCCAGGAATCCACGCATTGTTAATACCTGTAAGTGGACAGGTATCGCCCAATTTCGTATGGTTGGTCTCTCCAAATCTGGGCCCAAATCATCACAGCTTCAGGAGAATGGCTCTTGGTAATCTCAATCAGCTCACTAACCAGTCATCATTATTGGCTAAAAAATCTTGCTGATCTCTGAAAAAACATTCTCACCTCAGCCACAAAAAGCCATTATGGCAGACAATGCATCATCCTCTCTTGGAAATTTATAGACCTGTGATTGTATGCAATTAGTGTTTGCAATTACTGTGACCCCGTCCAGGGTTAAGCTGTTAACAAGTGAATGAATGAATGAATTAATCAGTTTACAGCTGTCTAGGCTTATAATTATCTGCAGTTATTACCACCCTATTTACTATCTCTTTAGGAGTAGAAATCAGGAAGATTGGAAGCTGCAAGTAGACTAATTGTTTGGAGTAATAAATGTCAATACAAAAACGGGCTAATTAACTGGTATACCCAAATAATAAAAACATAAAAAAGAAGGCTTATGTATGAATGATTTTTATACCTAATATTTAGCTTAATTTGGTATGACAGTGAATGAATGCATGAACGAATGAGAATGAATTTGGTATGAACATTATTTTGCACAGTTAGCTGCAATTCTAAAATGAAACCATAGACTGGCGCCAATTCCCACTGTCTCAAATTTCTTATGGCTGTACGTATGGGCCAAAACTTGCCCAGATTTACGCCCGTTTTCCCACCAAGTATGTGTTTATTAATCCCTGTTTCTGCATGAGATGTTGCATACGTACATTTCAGACCCATTTTTTTTGGCGTATGCACCGTTTGTAAATGAGGCCTCAGGTCATTACCATGGCTGACCAGAGCTTTTGAAGTGATGAAGTCTCATGTGGACGTTCACAAGGATCTAAATGCCAACACAGTGCTGAGACAGCCTTTCATGGATAATGCTTTTGTACCAAATCATGATTATAATCACCCTTTGACACTACCTGTTTGAAATCACATAATTTTTTAGTTTTTTATCTCATTACTTGCTCTAAATTTGCCCCCGGCTCAACTTTTTTTGGAATGTGTTGCAGACCTTAAATGCAGGAATGAAGGTTTATTAACAAATAAAATGAAGTCGACCTGAAAAAAACATGGAATATTTTGGATTCACACTGTCAGCAATGAAATAAAAATCAAAGTAAATGTAAGGATCACTGCATGTATTTTTAATTTGCATTTCCCATACCATCCCAACTTTTCTGAATTGAGGTTGTACTTTTGGCAGCACGGTGGCTCGTTGGGTATCACTGTTACCTCACAGCAAGAAGGTCCTTGGTTTGACCCCAGGTGGAGCGGTCTGGGTCCATTCTGTGTGGATTCTGCATATCCTCCACATGTCCATGTGGGTTTACTCTGGGTGCTCCAGATTCCTCCCACAGTCTAAAGACATATGTGTTAGGTTAATTGATGTCTATAAAGAAGCCTTTAGAGTGTGAGTGCTAATGTGATTGTGTGAGTGTGTGTGCCCTACTATGGGTTGGTGACCTGTCTAGGGTTCTTCCTGCCTTGTGCCCTATGCTGACGGCTAGGCACTAGCTCTCCCATGACCCTCTCCAGGATTAAGTGGAAAACAAATTGAGTGAGTGAGGGCTTTACTCTTCTAAAGTGTATAAACTTATAACTTTTCATGTTGTTTCATGGAGTGCTATGTCATCTATGACAGAAGTGCTTCAGAACCTGATATTTATTGTTCATGAGGATTAAAAGTAGTATTTTTACACCAAAGGTTTCCAAAGGTCAAAGTTTGTAAGTATACTCATTCCATTGTTACGATGGCAGCAGTCTGTAATCTCAGCAATTGTGTTGAATAATCTTGAGACAGCCTCCGTTTAGATGGATGCTACTATTGGTCAAATTACTCAATGTCACTGCAGCTGGGATCATTAATTTTGAACTAAATATTTTTATACTTAGCATTTATACTTTACAAAGCATTTAAAATACTAACAATACTGTAAGCATCAAAATAACAAACAGTTCAAATATTTGTTATTTAAACAAAAACAGTGATACAAGGGACACTAACAGATCAGTGATATGTGCAGGACATTCTGTGGTCATGTCTTGCCTCTCATGGCAGGGCTTCCAACTGACATTTTTCCACAGGATAATGCCCAAGCACATCAAGGCTTTCTCAGAAATGTCTCCACCAGATTGTAGCACTTCCTTGACCTGCTTTATCTGCAGATTTATCACCAATCAAGCATTTATGGTTCCAGCTGGGACACCGGCTTCAGCCAACTATGAGTGAGGAGGATCTACAGGCCCAGATGTGGGCAAATGTGTCACAGAGGCATGTCTAGCACTCAAAGATCTCTCACCAAGAGGTACATTACCAAAAAGTAGCATCTGAGAGCTTTTTTTATAGAGCAGTGGGGGAAGCACTTTTACTTGTGGCAGACTCCACCTACTACCTGTGAGTGTAGGTGGAGTGTTATATGTATCGCAAAGACAAAACACTATCACTTACATTTAAAAGAGATCTTAGCTGACAATTAGGACAACCATGTCACAGTTTCTCTTCTTGAAGTTTACTTTTATTTACCATATTGGTAAGCCATATACATTAAATATTAAATATGATGATTTTACATATCTTCCCTCCTTTAAACAGAAACGACGGGAAGAAGAAAGTGAATCTTGGGATTTTCCCTGCTGTACTTGAAGATTCTGCACTGTACTACTGTGCCCTGCAGCCCACAGTTACAAAAAACACACACAATCTGCACAAAACTTTCATGTGATATATGTTGCTGCCTTGAGGTGGAGCTGTTTGTGTTTTTACATTTAAATACTCAAAAATGTTCTTACAGCTTTGTAAAATGGTATATTGTAACATTTCAATAACAAGTTTCAATAACAGGTTCAATAGCAAGTTTATTGAACGGAATAGGGGAAAGAACATTGCTGATGTGTCCTGAGGTTCACTTTGCTAATTTGACCCATTAGAAAGCAAAAACAACAACAACAAAAAATAAAAATCGTACCTTCGCTACGTACAAAACGCATACAAGGTACATATAATGCACACTATTTCTTATAAATATTTCTATTTCTTCAACTGTTTCTATTCATCATCTTCAAGTCAAGTCAGATTTATTTATATAGCACTTCTTATAGTGGAGCATTGTTTCAAAGCAGCTTTACAATTTTAGATTATCTTCTAATGTCTATGACCAATCCCAAATTGAGCAAACCTAGGGTGACAGTGGCAAGGAAAAACTCCCTAAACGTAAGGAAGAAACCTTGGGATGACAATGAGCAGGATTCACTTAAAATTTAGATCTAATATTAACATTTGGTATGAATATAGATAACCTTGATGTTTTCTCGCAAAGTGATTCGATTTCAGATCACTATCTTTTAGTATTTGAGCTATCTCTAATAAATAACATCCTTCTGCCTTGTTATCACACCAAGCGCACTATCACATCTGCTACTCCAGCTGTGCTTATTAAAAACCTACCAGACGGGGGGGTAGGATGTAGACGTGCTTTCTCGCTGCTCTGAGAGAAAATGGACTCAATTCATTTTTATACTTGACACAACAATTCTTTTTTTCTATGAAACAGCTTTTGAATACACCACAGACATACATTATCTCATTGCCTGACTTTCTTTTTGAACAAAATGTCAACTACCGGCAGCAAATCGAAACTTTCAAAGTTGGGCCGCAAGCCTGCAGCACCCATGGCCGACGCTCCCGAGGGAGAAGTGGACATCTCATCCGATTCCCTGGTCAGTGCATCACTGCTGCAAACTATGATGGACACGCTAAAATCCGACATTTGTAGCAGACTTAATTCATTTTCTTCTGGTCTTCGGACGGAAATTGCGGCTGTTAAGTTGGAACTCTCTAACTTAATTAATCCTCTGCAACAAAAACTGGACTCGCATGATGAAACGCTGCGGGAACTGGAGCCTTTCGCTACTGATAACAGTACACAGCTCACTGAGTTACAAGCGACTGTTGGTAAACTCACTACCCAGTGCAAACATCTTGAAGACAGATGTGAGGACCTTGAAGCACGCTCGCGAAGAAATAATTTGCGAATTATTGGGGTCCCACAGGGATTGGAGGGAGCTCGGGCTTCAAACTTTGTAGCGGGGCTGCTTCAAGACGTGCTCGGGCTGGAGGAGAAACCGCTGCTGGATCGCGCACACAGAACCCTCCGTGCAAAACCCAAAGAAACTGAGACGCCTAGGCCTTTCATTGCCAGAATCCACTTCTTTCATGTTAGGAACGAAATATTGCAGCGGGCCGGAAGGGCTTCTCCATTGTACTACGGAGGCAAGAAAATCTTTATTTTTCCGGACTATACTTCATCTGTTGCACGGAAACGAGCTGCTTTTGGTGATGTGAAAGGTCGTTTAAGGTCTTTTGCAGACATAAAATTTGGCCTGCTGTACCCAGCAACATTAAAAATTACTCTTTCAGACGGTACGGTACACAGATTTGAGAATGCAAAAGAAGCGGCGGATTTTGGCGATAAACTTTCTTAGTAATCACACTCGTTATAGGGACACGTGAGTCATTTAATGACTGTTATTACTAATGTTCTTTATTTGAACAGTTGTTCAGAGGGTAATATGATTTGATGGCTGTCGATGTTAGATTATCATTAATAATAATGTTGTGTATTTTTTTATTAAAATACGTCCATTTTTCTCTCATATAGCATTTCAGGTTTAGGAAATTGCTATGGAGTGGTTTGTGCTAAGTATGTTGGGGAGAAGTTGTTTTTGCATCTCAGTTGGGGAGGTGCTAGTTTGGAGGTGGGTGGGGACATTTGGCTTTATCTTGTATTTTATTAGTTCAATTTTTACCCATGTTTGGTTTTCTATTTCCTTTTTTATGTTTTCTCTCTTTGTTTTAAGGGCCAGTAAATGTCAGATTCAAGTCCTCTGCAGGCTTTGCACTTTCTCAGTTTGTTACTATGTCTCTACTAATGTCCTATTAGGATACAGTCTGTAATACATTCTCACCAGGGGGGTGGTGAACTCAGATTTATCAGCTGGAACTGTAAGGGCTTAAATTCCTCTAAGAAACGTACTAAAGTGTTCCAGCACTTATCACATCTG
>JAJAGP010007766.1:0-11481 GCA_025084515.1 Ancistrus triradiatus
TTTTGGGAATGAACTCTGCTGTCATGGACTGTTAGTTTAAGGGGGAGGGGTTTAAGGTGGCTGAGTGCGGTGTATACGTAATTTAAGGTGATTTTTTAATAAAGTTAATCTGTTTGCATAAAAGGGTCTCTTGCTCTCTTTAAAATTTGCTGAATTTATGCGCAGTTCTGTGTTGGGATTATCAAGGCAAATTATTAATATTCCTTTAGAACATTCTTCAAGGTAAAGATCCCCTTGTGCGTTGATTAACACAACCCCACAAAAGGTTAATTGTTACAACGTACTCAGGGTGTCGAGCTAGGCAGCGCTAATGGCTCAAAAACGGAACCAATATGCTCGATAACAGAGCTCCAGGGCTCTAGCAGCTTATTTACATGGTGCGGCAAGCTTAGATGCAGAGCTAGGGTGCTCAGAAATGGAGCTAATGTCCTCAATACTAGGCTACGGGACGTAAATGGCTTGTCTACGGAGGAAAGAGGTGCGGCGTGCTCATATACTCGAGTACTAAGCTACGGGTTGCCAACTGCTCATTACCGGAGCTAACAGGTGCGGTGTGCTTGGGGACAGGGCTGGCGCGCTTAAAAACGGGGCTACTAGTCGCAGACAGCGCAGATATTGAGCTACTTGGGGCTAATGGCTCAAGAATGGAGCTAACCGGCACGGCGTGCACAGATACATGGCTAGTATACTCAGATATGAAGTTAGCATGCTTAACTGAAGGGTTATTGGGCACTAGCGACTCGAAAATGGGGTTAGCACGACTTGCGTGGAAACAGAGTTTACAAACTCAGACACGGAGCTGACATGCCCGGGAAAGGAGCTAGTGCGCTTAATGGGGCTAATATGCTCAGATACTAAGTTGAAGAGCTCAAAGGTGGAGCTAACCTGCCTCAATGCAGGGTTACCAGACACTAGTGACTCGGGAACTGTGCTACGGTGCGCTAACGGTTCAACGACGGAGCTAACAGGTCCAGATACAAAGCTAACCTTAGGGCCCATGGCGAGCTTAGAGTTCAGGGTATCTTTGGCGGCTGAAGAGAGGCTCAGGATGCCCTCGGAGGGTGAAGTGGCACCCTGGACATCCTCAGTGAACAAGGTGGCGCTCTGGGCATCCTCAGCGAGGGGGGTAGCGCTCTGGACGTACTCAGTGAACGAAGTGGCGCGAAGTGGCGCTCTGGATGTCCTCATCGAAGGAGATAGCACTCTGGACGTCCTCAGGGAGCAAAGTGGCGCTCTGGACATCCTCAGTGAGCGATGTGGTGCTCTGGACATTCTCAGCGAAGGAGGCGGCGCTCTGGACATCCTCATCGAGCGAAGTGGCGCTCTGGACATCCACAGCGAGTGTGTTCTGGATCCTCCGGCAGCCCATGAGCACAGGGTCCCGTTGGTGATTTGCTAGCTGAGGTGGGTACTGAGGGTTGAGAAGCTTGAGTCTGGACACCTGGCTGGCTGTGACTTCTGGGCTGGCACCAGGTGAGTACCAAACATTGCCCCGAGTGCTTCCAAAAAATGGTCGCAGGTCTCTGACTCAAACTGGGGGCCATACCTCCGTGGCCCAGTCCAATGCCCAGCCGGTGAGCAGGAGTGCCACGAAGGCCAACCGGTTACTTTCCGCAGCAAAAAAGTAATAATCCAAACAGGCTTTGCATTCCGTGAAAAACTATTGGAATTTACTATGGTCCCCATTAAATTTGTCCGGCTGGCGTGGGGGTTCTACAGGGCTGAAAACCCGCCGTCTGCATATGTGATGGGAGCATTCTGTTAGTGTTTGCGTGTGGTGGAATGAGGAGCAGACGATGATGCAGACTTGCAGTGCAACAAGAACAATTTATTAATGAAACACAAAGTCCCCAAAACCCAGAACCAAGGCACCAGTGGTCAGCAATGACAAAAACACGGATGGAGAATAAAGGAGATGGCAAGAATAATGATCATAAGGATAATAAGGGTAGCAGCAATAACAACAACAACACAACAATAACAAACAATAATAAAAGATAATGCAATAACTAAGGAATAACCCAACAAACCCAAAACACGGGAAGGTAAGGAAGGCTAAAGCCGGCAGAGGGAAGCTAACGTAAGCAATGGCCGGCAGGAGGAAGCTATGAAAAGCTAAAGCCGGCGGGGAGTAGCTAACGTAAGCAATTGCCGGCTGGGGGGAGCTATTAGAAGCTGAAGCCGGTGGGGAGTAGCGAACGTAGCAGTCGCTGGCTGGGGACGCTAGGACCGACCTAAAACAGAACCAAAGGTACGATAACAGTAAAAACAGAACATAAACTTAGTGGGCCCAGCTGCATAACCATACTGAGGCAGAGGCAGTCTAACGAGTGAAATAGCAACAAAGGTAGTCCAATGGAAAAAAACCTGAAACAAAAGGATAATCCAAGACATGGGGCGAAACCCAAGGTTATCCACATCGGGGAAAAAGAGGTGACTGTAATCACAGCACAAACAGAAATCAGTTAATGCTCCCGCAATGCACTGGGGAAAACGCTGCGTTTAAATAGGTCCATAATCAACAAACAACATGAGTTCCAGGTGAGACCGCGGCCATCTTGCAGCCACAAGTGTTTGTTTGCGATGTAGTCCAGGTCGCCCACGGACGAAAACCCAGATCTGGCCGCGGATCCCAAGACTGACATGGTCAAGGTAAGATTTTTCGGAAATTCCTATTACAGAAGAGTTGGATGCGATAATAATATCGATTAATAACATTAAACATTTTTCATTTAGAAATTTTTTCTTCCACATTAACATAACAAGCCAAGCACATGGAATAGGCATGAACTGTAGGGAATGTGTCTGCAACTCCATCATGCCTCTCCAAAGCCGGTCTGTATTAACTGTTATGTATTATAAGTAAAGGTAAAGTCGTCACACTGTCAAATGCTAAGTTGCTAATCTTTTTGGCTAAAGAGTCAAGTCAAGTCAAGTCAGATTTATTTATATAGCGCTTTTACAATGGAGCATTGTCTCAAAGCAACTTTACAAGTTTAGATTATCTCCTAATAACTACGTCCAATCCCAAATAGAGCAAGCCTAGGGCGACAGTGGCAAGGAAAAACTCCCTGAGTGTTATAGGAAGAAACCTTGGAAGGACCAAGACTCAAAAAGGGACCCAACCCCCTTGGGCAGCGTAGATGATAAATCTAACAACGAAACTAAAGTCATGGAGTCATAGTTAGAATAAAATGTGAAGCATGCACATCGGCGTTAAGTGGCCTGGGTATGATAGGACTGGAGCTGATGACAGAAGCAGCTTGAGTGAAGCTGCAGCAGATGAACATCATGTGTGGGGCAGGAACTGGTACCGGAACACAGCTCGGAGAGAAAGCAGAAAATGTAATTAGTTATTGATTAAGAGCACAGTGTCTATTAACAATCACTGATGCCATGTGTAGCATGAGACCCTGGCAGCATTAGCTATAGCAGCATAGCTAGAAAGAGGAGAACTGGTAGGTAACACAGCCAAGAGGGATCACATTGGCATTGGCAACCCCATGGGAGGCAGAAAACAGCAACCCAACGTCTTTGATCATCATAAGACTCTTTGACTATGAACCCCCAGCTCTGCCCTTAGTCTACAGCAAGGATGCACGAGTCAAGATCACGAGGACCGAAGCCCAGTTCAGCCAGACCGCCCACTCAACACTCCCGGCTAACGGATAAGGCAGGCAGGCCAGACATGACTCCAGACTCCGGCCCCAGTGAACCAAGCCATGCATTCTGGTCTAAATCTAGTCAAAAGCCTGCGCAAATAGGTATGTCTTTAGCCTAGACTTAAAATTTTGGAGAGTGTCTGAGTCTCGAACTAAAGTGGGAAGTTTATTCCATAGTTGGGGGGCCATGTATGAGAAAGCCTTTCCCCGTGCTGTGACTTTTTTAAGTCTAGGAACTAAAAGAAGTCCTGTACCCTGCGCACGAAGTAGACGAGTTGGAATGTAAAACTCTAAGAGTTCACTCAGATAATGTGGGGCCAAGCCATGTAGAGCTTTATAAGTTAAAAGAAGTATTTTGTAATCAATGCAGAATTTAACTGGTAACCAGTGTAGTGATGATAGAACAGGAGTGATATGATCAAACTTTCTAGTTCGAGTTAGCACTCGGGCGGCTGCATTCTGAACTAATTAAAGTTTGTTTATAGATTTACTAGAGCATCCAGTAAGTAAGGCGTTACAGTAACCCAACCTTGAAGTTATAAACGCATGAATAAGTTTCTCTGCATCTTTAAAAGAGAGGATATTTCTAAGTTTAGCGATATTTACGTAATTGAAAAAAAGCAATTTGAGTGATGCTGCTAATGTGCGCATCAAAGGAGAGATCTGAATCAAATGTGACCCCTAAGTTTTTTACAGATGGACTGGGCAATACTGAACAGCCATCTAGATTTAAGATAAATGTAGACAACCTGTCTCTCAAAGCCTTGGGTCCTACTAATAGAACCTCAGTTTCATCTGAGTTAAGTAAAAGAAAATGAAATGACATCCAATCTTTTATTTCCTTTACACAGTCCTCGATTTTGTTGATTGTAAGGCTGTCATTAGGTTTGGCTGATATGTACAGCTGTGTATCATCTGCATAGCAGTGGAAACTAATGCCATGTTTACGAATAACTGAGCCAAGTGGCAGCATGTACAGAGAGAATAAAAGCGGGCCAAGCACTGACCCCTGAGGCACGCCATACTTCACTTTTGAGAGCTTAGACCTTAGATTATTTATATGAACAAACTGGTACCGGTCGGTTAAGTAGGATTTAAACCAAGAAAGTGCTAATCCCTTAATACCTACAATATTTTCTAGTCTGTTTAGTAAAACATCATGATCTATAGTGTCAAATGCTGCACTTAAATCTAACAGAACAAGAAAAGAAACACAACCCTTATCTGAGGACATTAACAAGTCATTTAGTACCCTAATTAATGCTGTTTCAGTACTATGATGCCAGACTGAAATGTTTCATAAATTTCCTTCCTTTGGAGGTAACTGCAGAGCTGCTAATAGACGGCTTTTTCTAAGATCTTTTACAGAAATGGTAGATTTGAAATTGGTCTAGAATTAGATATCACACAAGGGTCAGGATTGGCTTTTTTTAATCAGTGGTTTGATAACGGCACACTTAAAGGATTTGGGCACATAACCAAAGGTAAGGGATGAATTTAAAATAACTAACACTGGCTCTATAACACTGGGTAATACTTGTTTGAGTGAACGTGTAGGAATTGGATCTAATAAACATGTTGATGACTTAGACGAGCTGATCAGTGCGGATAGTTCAGTATTAGTAATTGGGGTAAAAGATTATTAAACTGATGTCTTCACTAGTGCTGCATCTGGAAGGTGGCTGAATAGTTTGGTGATGTGATGAGCATTGAGTTTTATGCCTAATGTTTTCTATCTTATTATTAAAGAAAGTCATGAAATCATTACTGTTAAAATTACACAGAACGTGAGAATCACTTTCTGTGGTTTTTTTTGGTAATTTGGAGACTGTATTAAAGAGAAATCTTGGATTATTCTTATTTTTCTCTATGATTGAAGAGAAGTATGCAGCTTTAGCTTTAGTGAGGGCATGCTTATACTCTGTCATGCTGTCCCTCCAACCAAGCTTAAACACCTCCAATTTACTATGTCTCCACTTGTGCTCTAAATGCCATGTTCTTTGCTTTAAGGTAGGGGTGTGGTCATTATACCATGGTGCTAGCCTTTTTTCCCTAATACGTTTGACCCTAGCAGGGGCAGTCATGTCCAGGGTTGAGCGAAGCACACATTCTAATTGCTCATTTACACAAGATGATTTATCTCCATAGGTGTATTAAATTTTAAGTCTGGTAGGTTTTTAATAAACGCAGCTGGAGTAGCAGATGTGATAGTGTGCTTAGTGTGATAACGAGGCAGAAGGATTTTATTTATTAGAGATAGCTCAAATACTAAAAGATAGTGATCTGAAATCGAATCACTTTGGGGGAAAACATCAAGGTTATCTATTTTGATATCAAATGTTAATATTAGATCTAAAGTATGATTACAGCGGTGGGTTGGTCCCATCACATTCTGAGTGATACCCATGGATTCTAAGATGGACTCGAAAGCAATTATAAGTGGATCCTGCTCATTGTCAAAGTGAATATTGAAATCACCTACAATTAAAGCCTTATCTGTTGACAGTAGTAAGCAGGAAAGAAAGTTAGCAAATTCCTGAAGAAATTCTGAATCGGGACCAGGAGGCCGGTAAATAGTTATAAGCTGAAAAGAGTGTGGTTTTGACTTCCATAACGATGGATCAGTCACATTAAGAATCAGTATTTCAAAAGAATTAGCCTTGTAATGGGATTTAGCTGTAACACCTAACTCTTTGTCAAAAATTGTGGCTATGCCTCCCCCCCGACCATTAGGACGAGGGCGACTAGCATGACTGTATCAAGGAGGGGAAGCTTCATTTAAGGCTAAATATTCATCAGGTCTAATCCAAGTCTCAGTGAGACAGAGAGCGTGTAAGCGTTTATCAGTGATCATTTCATTTACAATCACTGCTTTGTTTGTAAGTGATCTAATGTTAAGTAATCCTAGCTTTAGTCTAATGTTGTTATTTCTTTGGCAGCTATCTGTGTTTATACAAATGAGGTTATTAAAACAGACTTTTTGAGAGTGTTTACGTTTAGGGCAGATGCGGGTAACAGACACAGTTTCAATAATGTGGGTTCTGGTTGACAGTGCATGGCTACCAGCAGAGAGTTGGTTAAGCCGGTCTGTCTGCTGCCTGACCCCTGCTCTGGATAGTCAGCCCCTAACCAATTGGGCCATAAGACTATGGGCAATGTTGCAGGAGATGAGAGCAGCACCCTCCAGAGTGGGATGCACACCATCCCATCCTAAAAGGCCAGGCTTACCTTTAAAGGCTATCCAGTTGTCTATATAGCCCACGTTGTTTTCAGAGCACCAGTTGGACAGCCAGCAGTTCAGCGACCATAACCTGCTGTAGGCTTGGTCACCTCGCCTCATTGGGATGGGGCCAGAGCAGACTACAGCATCGGACATTGCCTTCGCCACGCTAACCACCTCTACAAAATTAGCCTTAGTAACCTCTGACTGACGAAGGCGTATATCATTAGCCCCTACATGAATAACTATCCTAGAGAATCTGCGGCTCTCGAGTTCACTAAGACTCGTTACAATGTCCTGCACTCTGGCTCCGGGGATACAGAGAACTCTAGCTGCTGGTGTCCCTAAAGGGGTAGCAAGTTTCACATGTCATAAAATAGAGTCACCTATGACCAGAGCTCTTTCAACAGGCTGCTCAGTAGGTGTTTCACTGAGGAGGGCAAACCTGTTGGACACGTGATCAGGTAAAGAGTGGTGCTCTCGTGGACTAGCCTTAAGACTACGTCGCCGAACCGTCGCTCACTTGCCCTGCTGCAAGGACTCTGCCCGGGCTCTAACTTCACCTTTGGCATCCAGATCTGCTAAGCTAGGAGGTGAGCTAGCCTTCTCTAATGTCTGGATGCGCGCCTCTAAAACTACAATCTTCTCCGTCAGACTGCCTACAAGCCTACACCTATCACAAGTAAAATTTACACTAATGACGGAGGAAGAATAGCTAAACATGCCACACTCAGCACAGGGAACAAGCACAACAGAAGCCATGTTAGTACAATTAATGAATTAAAGATACTTAGCTTCGGGTGGTGTTGTGGGGTGCCGAGTGAAGATATGGTATCAGCTGCAGCCGATGTTCCCATGCAATCTCGATTAAGCGTTAATCAAGTTTCAAGTCAACACAAACGTCACTACAAAACTAAGTTTCAGAAGAAGTGGTAAAAGACTGTAAAAAAGTTATAAAAACACACACTACTGCGAAGAAGACGCAACTCTGGTTATTAGCTAATGGCTAACTACTGCAAGCACAAGCCGGTATACCTGTAAAGTTACTAAATAACGATTAGCGGCAAAAAAATATAATCCGCCGGTACGAGAGTAAAATGATTAAGATGTTGTAAAAACCTACTATATATACGATTATATATGATACAGATGCGATCGGGAATTAAAATATATCAAAGGTAAAAGCTGCTAGCAGCTACGAAGCTACTCCTGTGTGCAACCGCAGATCAGTCTGGGTTGCCAGATCCTCGCAATTCTCCGCGTCAATTCTCCGCGTCAGTTCTCTCAGCGTTCTCTCAGCGTTCTCTCAGCGTTCTCTCAGCGAAGAGAAATGGTAGACGTTAAGATAGAACTGCACTTATTCTAAAGTTTGAACTAAAAGTTAAGAAGTTTGTTATATGGCCCTGGTTCACAATTTGCCTTGTTTTAATGAGGAAACTCCACTGGGTCTCTGGTGCATCTACCTTTAAAATTGGAAACACCTGATCTAGAACTCCCGACTTAAGTACCTAAGCAATAAGCTCTGCTGTATGATATCTATGCCCCTTGGTCCTCAAGTGCACCAGCGTGCCAGTTCAGCTCTTCGGTTTCAGGGCTCTTGTCACAGCCAGGTAGGAGATCTAGATGTACATGTAAAGTGAGGTTCAGAGAGTGAGGTAAAGTGAGCTCAGAGAGTGAATGGATTTTTTCTCGACACTCCTTCGCTTTCGGATTCGCAACATCGGCTTTGGTATATTGTAACGTTCTGGTCTGAGGTATTTAGGGAAAGATTGTAACTTTTATTCCTTTGTAGAGGGGGAAAAGGTAGCGCCTCTGGTGTTAGTCAGATTCCGGTACGACTGGCTCTTTACTTTTGCCTAGCGTTTTTCTCTGCCTAGTGACGTCAGCTACTAAGCGTTCAATGATTATCTACTCAGTATTTGGGAGTTTGTTCTAGCGATTGGTTGTTGCTTTTGTTACCCGTTCGCTGCCTCGCTAGCGCTGTTTTCTTATCAGCGCTTTCCTTTTATTTTCACGTGCCTGGCTTGTCGCTATTGCGCAACCTTCTGCTCTTTATTCGCGAGCCATTCACAAACTGACTCAGCATTCTAGAAGCTGAATCCCATTTCAGGGGCTGCATCCTTCGGAGGCTGCATTTGAAGACCGATTGCGTCATAGCCTAGGCTGTCCCATTCCGAAGGCTCCTTCGTATGCGGCCGACAAATGCGCTCTTCTTTTCCATGAAAACAAAGGATACATTGATGTATCCTCCGCGACCTAACATATCCCGAAGTGCACTGCTCATGAGGGGAACTTGGGGACATCGGAACCGTTGGCTGAGGAATATACATTATTTAAATATAAGGATTTTAAAACTGGAATAGCTAAATGTGCAATGTTTTTTTTGTTTTGTTTTAGGGAGCAAGGAACACATGGAGACCTTTATTAAACTGCAGGGGGAAAATGAATTCCAGCGCCTGCAGTGAAGCGTCTCCTCCTCCAATAATTGAAAAACCATAAACAGCATAAAAACTAAATTCAAAATTTTTATAAAGCTTATTGCTGTTTTGTGATACATGCAGGTGGGGATAGCGCTGGAGAGTGAGGGCGGGAACAGTGGTTGTGTGATGCAAACAGGAAATCCAAGGCAGAGTAAACTGTCTCATGTCGGTTTGGCCTTTGCTCCAGTTTACCCAACCTTTCAAGGACACACCTTCATAGACCGTGTAGACCACATCCTTCGAAGGATGCAGCCCCTGAAATGGGATTCAGCTAGAGTCGCCACATTTAAACAAGCACTTCCGCATTTATCTCCCTCTTTACACTCCCAGGGCGGTTTTATTAGTGTTTGAGTTTACAACAATTCTGCAAAGATGAATGGGCCAAAATTCCTCCACAACACTGTAAAAGACTCATTGCAAGTTATCGCAAACGCTTGGTTGCAGTTGTTGCTGCTAAGGGTGGCCCAACCAGTTATTAGGTTTAGGGGCAATCACTTTTTCACACAGGGAAAGGTAGGTTTGGATTTTTTTCTCCCTTAATAATAAACACCTTCATTTAAAAACTGCATTTTGTGTTTACTTGTGTTGTCTTTGACTAATATTTACATTGGTCTTATATTCCGAAAAACTGTGTGACAAGTGTGACAAACATGCAAAAAAAATGGAAATCAGGAATGGAGCAAACACTTTTTCACACCACTGTATTTATTTTTGTGAAGTGCTCATAGTCCCCAAAACGCATGTTAATCCTCTCCTCAGCTCCAATAGCTGGGCTAATTAACATACAGTATACAGCTACCTGCTCTATCTATCTGTCTGTCTGTCTGTCTATCGATCTGGTTATTGTATGACTCCCAGGTGAGTGTAATTGCTGACTGTATTTCCATTTTTTATTATCATTAAGCGAATTATTTTCATGGTGCTTTGGTGGCACAGTAACCACTGGGTTCGTGTCTCAGTGATGAAGTGTCCTGCTTTCCACACATATTTGGCCATGTCTGAGGGAGGAGGGGGAGAATCCACCAGCAATGCAACGGTGACCATTTTGTAGCCATGAGTGACAGATTGGTGTTCCGTCCAGGGTATGTATTTGGTTGCTGCAGCTGGCTCTAGAACATACACTGCCTGGCCAAAAAAAGGTCACAGAATCTAATAATTCGTTGGACTGCATTTAGCTTTGGTTACAGCATGCATTCTCTGTGGCATCATTTCCACAAGCTTCTGCAGTGTCACAACGTTTATTTCTGTCCAGACTTGCATTAGCTTTTCCCCAAGATCTTGTGTTGATGATGGGATATTTGGGCCACTGCACAAAGTCTTCTCCAGCACATCCCAAATATTCTCAATTGGGTTCAGTTCTGGACTCAGTGGTGGCCAATCCATGTGTGAAAATGATGTCTCATGCTCCCTGAACCACTCTTTCTCACTTTGAGCCCGATGAATCCTGGCATTGTCCTTTTGGAATACACCCGTGCCATCAGGGAAGAAAAAATCCATTGATGGAATGACCTGGTGGTTCAGTATATTCAGGTAGTCAGCTGACCTCATTCTTTGGACACATAACGTTGCTGAACCTAGACATGACCAACTGCGGCTAGCCCAGATCATAGCACTGCCCCCACAGGCTTGTACGGTAGGCACCAGGCATGATGGGTGCATCACCTCAGCCGCCTCTCTTCTTACCCGGATGCATCCATCACTCTGGAACAGGGTAAATCTGAACTTATCAGACTACATGACCTTCTTCCATTGCTCCAGAGTCCAACCTTTATGCTCTCTAGCAAATTGAAGTCGTTATTGCCTGTTAGCCTCACTGACAAGTGGTTTTCTTATGTCCCAATCTGTGAAGTCCCAATCCCTTGAGTTTCCTTCGCATTGTGTGTGTGGAAATGCTCTTACTTTCACTATTAAACATATTCTTGAGTTCTGCTGTTGTTTTTCTATGATTTGATTTCACCAAATGTTTAATTTCACATTTAATCATTCAGGATTTTTTTTCCAACCTCATTCCTTCCTCGAAGATGATGTTTCCCCACTGTCTTTCCACTTTTTAATAATGCGTTGGACACTTCTTAACCTGATTTTAGTAGTTTCAACAATCTCCTTAGATATTTTCTCT
>JAJAGP010007767.1:0-11478 GCA_025084515.1 Ancistrus triradiatus
TGCGACACGGGATTACCACTATCCTTAAACCGTACGTAAAAGGGTAACACCAGAAAAAAACTCTCCGAAAACGTCGCGTGGATAGCGAGACAGTGCGCCGAAGGCCGGCATTAGGAAGCTCATTTTATAGGGGGCCGGCCGCGGCGTTTAGCGGTCCCGCGGCGACCCCTAGGGGCGGGAATGTGCCCCCTGATAATCTCAGGAGAGACTGTCTAGTTTATGTGATTTTCCTATCATTCTCATCTTCACCTTGGCACAAAGTAACTATCATGTACTTTATAAAGTGTGTTTGCAAAGTGTTTTTAATGTTTAGTGTTTTCCTTTCTCATCGTACAAGGATCTAGATACAAGCAGTTCATAGTATTTTTCAGTTATTCATATACAAAATATATTCTTCTGTCTAGTCAATCATACACAAATTATATTCTTATACAGAGCACCATTGTCTTTCAGTCAGCTCAGAATCATTAAAAAACAAAGGGTCACTGACCAGTCAGTTGGCCTCTAAGGCCATACAGACTCTTAAGAAACAGAAGACTAAAGGTTTAATATAATACATAATCATTGATCTATTTTGTTTTAAGAGAATTTATACAACAAGCATACACCTTTAAGGCAGTGTCTAATGGAGTGGACAATGCCATTGTTCACTGCTGCACCCTTTGCAGAAAGCTAGCCCTGTGCATTGCGTGGTTAGGTGTCTGAGAGTGATTATGTTAAAAAGAGAAGACCGAAAGAAAGCAATGAATGCTGTTGAATCAAAAAGAGGAAATATATAAGTAATGAAAAAAGAAAAAAAAATTCCAGTAGCTGTCTGGTTGTCCATGTCATCTTTAGCAAACTGCAGGTTGACAGCAACTTAATTCTGCAAGCATGAGTTAATGTCTATGGAGAATACAAAGCACTTCTGTAAGTCGCCCTGGATAAAGACGCATTACATTGGGGTGCCTGCATAGAGTGTAGCTCTCCAGTTGCTCTGTATAACATTTTGAACAAAGAAGTAACTTTAAAACTACTTATAATAAGAATAAAATAACATATATAGTGGGTTGAAATTACATAAGAGTAGTGCATCAATTATATATTTTTATTAATTGTGTAAGTATTTGTTGAGAAAACATATTAATTGAACAATAGATTGGTCTCCCATAAAATCTCAAAAGACATGCCATTTGTAGACACCACCCACACATTTGGGAAGCAAAAACGGTGAGCAGCACATAAGAGAATATCATACCACAGTAAACTAAACTACTGATATTATGGACATGCAAGATAAAAACAACAATGATAACCAAACCAACCACCCCACTGCTGCCAAGTAGTAAGTGTTTGTTTATTTATCACCTGTAATAGCATGGAGTAATGTTAACAGGTAGTTAAGTAATTTTTTGTTTATGCATGTGCACCGAACTGATATTGGAGTCTTAACACTTTTACATTCAATTGCTGGAGGTGGTGGCCCATTGAATGTCAGGAATTACTATAAAAATAGCCACTCACCTTAAAACCCATACATACAGTTAGGTTATTCATTAAAAAGTTCCAATCAGCTGGAGCTTTGACAAAATTGAGTGGACAAGGACCCAAACACACAGTGAGGACGATGTTAAGAAAGGCAAAAAAACAACCCATGGGTTCACTGTTGGAGAGGTATAGAATAAAGTATCATGGGGTCACAAAGTCTCAAGCACTACCATTAGATACGGTGGTATCTAATGGTAGTGCTTGAGACTTTGTGACCCCATGATACTTTTATATGTTCTTCCTTAAAGGTTTTACTCATAATCTGTTGGGCATCTAATGGAATGGGCATAATCTGGAGGTGTTTTCTGTCATTTTCCTGTAATCTAACCACAATCTTAAGCCTCCTTAGTGCTGTTTTATTGGCAGAGGGAGGTTGTACAAAACGATTAGCTGCAGTATTTGGATTAAGTATATGGATGTTTTTTTTTTACAACTAACCTAATTTATCTCCTGTAAAGATACTCTTTGTGCAGTTACAAGAAAATGATAAAACAAAAAAATTGATAAGGTTTTAGTATGACAGCAGTAGGGAAATGAAACACTGTGGTATCCCAGCCCACAATGACACAATGCTTAACAAAAACATACTGACGTCTTGCACATGCATATGCTATTACACGATTCACGGAAAAAAATGTAATTGCTTAAAACATTTGATGGGGCAACAGTGTGATAAACAATCGCTATGTTTCATGTGCATGCTTATTACGTATAAAATTTATTTATTACATATTAAGAATTGCATGCTTGTTCATATTAAGAAACATAAACACACAGGGATATGAACAGATAGACCATAACATGCTGATAATTCTCATCTATCAAAGCAGATTTTGTTGAATGAAATCTTCCCATGTATTTTGCCGAAACGTCCTATAGAAAGGGCTTGCTTCAAAAACAGAAAATTTCAGTACAAGTAAAGAATGTATTTTTATCTATGACACGTTGATCTCTGACTCCAAACAGCTTGCAAAATTTTACTTGTAGTGCAAGTGCACGGTGAACAGAACAGGGCTAATATGATCAAATTTTCACACTATAGTTCGCACTTGAGCTGCTCCATTCTAAACTAACTTAAGTTTATTTGTAGATTTAATACAGCATCGAGTCAGTAGATCACTATATTAACCTGGAGGTTATAAATGCATTAACCAGTTTGTCAGCATCTATAAAAAGCAAGTGTATTTTGAAATTCACTTAATTTTGCTAACATGCACATCAAAGCTGTGGTCTGAATAAAATGTGAAGATTTTTACAGACGGACTGGGTGTTACTGAGCAGCAGGGTCATCATCAGACCCATTTTACTGATTCCCACTAAAATCACCCTAAAATCTTAATTGATGAGCAGCACTACAGGACATGAAACACAAATTCACTACAGGCACTACATTTCCCATTATGCTCCAGCATCTTTCGCAAAGCTTGAGCAGCTAACACCTAGAGTCAGAGACAGTTTATTTTGCTTTCTTTTATAGAGTAATGAACATCCACAGATATTTAAAAGAAAGTCAGCCACTCTGCAGGTAAGGTCATCATACCCCATAGCTAATATGTTTTGGTCACTTATGACAGTATAACATACCAAAAGTACATATTAGACCACCAAAGGCATTCATTAAACTAGCAAAGACATCAAATACACTTGCATAAACAAAATTAATCTAGTTAATAAAAATATTTACTGTTGATTTGTTCTTCATTTTTTCATCTCATGGTGGAGGGATGCCCACTTTAATGTTAAATTACATAATCTCTTTAGTGTTTAGTAGACTAATTTTTTATGCACAGTCGTGCCCTTATAAATGATTGGCAAGAAGAGGGGTGCAACTGTGCCCCTCTAAATTTTGTGTGTGCTCCAGTAATGTTGTGTTCGGCGGCCTGAATGGGATTTTGCCTCCGTGAGACTACATTGCCCACAATCTCGTGCACAGAGAATGTGGCCACAGCCCCACCTGAAACTCATCTTGGTTCTGGATTATTGCTACCGCTCGCAGCTGGAGTAATCCCTATTTAAGCTCTGCGCGTTCCCGGTTGCGTTGCAGGAGCATTGACTGTCAGTACACAGTTGCTTCAGTTTTGGATGGACATTTCCTTTCTTGTCCAGGGGAGTATTTCAGAAAGCAGGTTTAACAATCCCTGAGTTCAAATCTGAACTAATCCTGAACTGTCCAATTTAGAGCTTTCGGTTTCAGAACGGGGGATAACGGTTAGTTCAGTCAACTCCGAGTTACTTTAACCCTGAGTAAAGCTTGTGCACGAGGAGATACAAAGCCCTCATCAATGGAACGCAGATAACACGGATCAGCACGGCAACGGGAGAAAAAACACGGGCTCAATCCTCGCACTTCAACCCAGGTGTGTATATATAATATGAGCATATACTTAAGGAAAAAAAAAATACAGTAGCAAAATAACGTGAGCTGGCGTGGCAAAAAAAATGCTGCCCGATCAATGGCGTGAGTAATAACTGAAAAAAAAGTTTTATTCCGAGTGTTTCACTTATTTTATTTTACGTGTGTGCGCATGTTAATATTTATGCCGGTGCAACCCAACAAGCACAAAATGTAGTTACTTATCAGGAAATGAAGATTAAACACAAAATATAGTTCAAACAGGTAAGGTATAATATTATTACATGCAATCGTGATGATGTTTAGCTACCCTACCTAATTAAATAATACTCAGTGGTTATGTCACATATGTAAGTAGCTAGTGAAATTTCCTAAGAGAGAAAAAAGGAAATTGTTCAGCCAGTGCACTGACAGTATTTCATATTATTTATTTGAAAGCAACACCTACATGCCTTTATACATACAAGTCTCCCAATCTGTTCAATGTTGGATGTGTTCAAATTATAGCCAATAGAAAAAGGCTGAGGGCCAAAAAACAGGTGGGGTTCACCACCACCTCTCACAGAGGCTGAAGAGATGGCCCTCATTCAAAACACTGGGTGACCTGTTGCTGAAGGCATCCCTGGAGGAAGCTCATCTGACCCAGCCACCCCCCAGGACCCAGTGGCCTACATAAGAGGGTAGTCATTCAAATTAAGGATATAAACTTATCTACATTCATCACTTTGCCACTGTGAGATCAGTCATGCCACCCATCCATTACTAGACACAACTTGGCACACAGATTTTCTTGTAGCAGTACAATTCTTTGTAATTGACTGCTGTTACCTTTCCAGATTCTTCATATTTCATGGTGGCTCAGTTACATGTTACTGTGATGCACACTGTTGTACAAACAAAAGTCCAGTTAGGTACATTGTCTTGTTCAAATTAGTAAAATTAGTTAAAGTTATAATTTCACTGTCTAGTCTTCTCAATTTTCTACCAGTTACTGGTGTAATCTGGTGGACCCATAGCAGACATCCATGCAGGTGTAAATGCTTTCAATACTAGACAGAAAATTGTTCATTTGTATTGCAGGAAGATAATGAGGAAGGCTTGTCAGCTGCCACAGAGAGGGAAGATACAGAGTGGCCTACTGAGGTTTACACCTTGAAAATCACATCTAACAGTTGATCATACAGAGTGCTGCTGAAAATTACAATGGGGAAGAAGGTCCATCCACCTCCACAGCACAATGTATCTCAGTAAGATGTGATTCAGAATTGGCCCAAGACTTAGACCTGACACTGTGACATTCAATGTCCTTTTGTTTGTGTTCCTGTAGCTCCCCATAAAAGGTGTATTTTAGAAACAAATTGAAAAATCTACTTTAGAAATGGATCACATAAGACTGCAAATATTAAAGACAATAATGGAAATACAACTGCTGGAACATCAGTTAAAGGTGGATGAGGTGCCCACAGGTGGATGATTTTACTTGTTGCAGAATAAGATAGTAACCTCTCTACTGCATTTGTACTTGCAGGAAATAAAGAAGACTTCACAAAAAGACAGGCATATTGTTTTTATTTGACACTGGGAGGTGATAGGCAAATCAGAAATGATGGTAGCAGATTGTGTCTCTCACTGCTCTTGCATCTCGTGCATCAGCGATGTGGTCAGGATTTATTTCAGGATTGGTCACTGGATGAGTGGGACATTGTCTGATCACCAGTAATTGAGATCCCAGGTGCTCGTCTCTACCCTGGCTCATGTCCTGCAGTGAGCCAAGTTATAATATTGCTGTGGGCCAGACTCAGCGCAAGGGGTCAGCAAATATGGTTGGCAGGGGTACCTTCTCTCCTATGATAGATAATACAAGGATACAGTTTAAATTATCAGTGGCAAACAGAACTAAATATTGATTATGAGAGGATATGGTTATATGTACTGTATATACTCACCATGGGCAAATCTAGCACTCACTGTACACTCATGAAAACTTTACAGGTCATGCACAGACCCAGGCCACTTTGCTTTCATGTTGCGATGATGTGGGCTGTATCACATATGATCTTCACAGTGCAGAACAGTAATTAACTGCAGTGGCTGTATTGTGATTTGTATTTCATTTGTAATGCAAAATTGATATTATTTAGGCCTACCTGCACATTAATGTTGTGGGAAAACTTCCTATTCACTTAATCTCCTTCATTTAGCAAAGAGTGCCATCTATGCAGCCAATCACACTTGGAAACCTTAAAATCATATTCATATTAAAATCATATTAACTGATTCAAGTCTCAAAGCTTCATACTAAATAAATTTCTTGTTGTTTAGACTGATATCTGAAATTATGTGGAATTCTTCTTTTATCAGGTTTAGGAACACCACAAAGGTTTATAGTAACCGTTTTAATGCAAGCGTCACATTTCTGACAGCCCGACAGATGGCTGCTTTAGAATATGCTCAGCATCACTGATTTTGTATCGAAAACCCCCCTTGGCAAAAACCTGGAGGTGCAACACAAAGAATTTGCTCCGAACTCAGGGCGTGACCATGGAGTGTCATACGAGCGACTGAGGGCGGAGAAGATTCTTAATAGAAATGATCGACTATGCTGAGAAACGCTAAGACTCACACAGATAATCATCAGTGAACAAAGAAACATTAAAGTGGGGTCTGATCAGCCTCTCCCGACGGAGATTTCTCCGTAGTATTTGTGCTTTGACGTGAAAAAAAACTCAGGGTTAGTTAAAGTAAACCTGCTAGCGAGCAGGTTAGCTTCACGGAGTATGTTGCCGGAGTAACTGACTCCAAGTTACGCTGAACTTGCTTTGTGAAACCGAAAACCTAGAGTATCCGTAAACTCTGAGTCAACTTACTCTGAGTTTTCACTAAATCTGCTTTCTGAAATACCCCCCAGGTGCGTTGCGGTTTTCACCAGCCGGATTACGTTTTTGTTTGCGGTTCCATCCGCCCCCGGACTTCTATATCCATCCTGCCCCTGGTGCGGCTACGTCCGCTGGGCTCTCCTGTTTGCGGCTGCGATGGCATACTATGCTGTTCAGCTCACGGGTTCTATTTATATATTGCCTTTTCCTCCCTGCTAGTTTCGGTAGTCCTCCGTTCTCTTTGGGTTCTCTACTGTTAGCTCCTCCTTAGCTCCTGTTAGCTTCCGCTAGGCACCACGGCCTCTCGCTACCTTCGGTTCCCTCCGTTAGTACTGCGGCCTTCCCGTTAGCTCCCGCTAGCCAATGCGGCCTCTCGCTACCTTCGGTTCCCTCAGTTAGCACCGTGGCCTTCCCGTTAGCTCCTGCTAGCCACCACGGGCTCTCGTTACCTTCGGGTCCCTCGTTTAGTACCGCAGCCTTCCCGTTAGCTTCCGCTAGCCCTTGCAGCCTCTAGCTACATTTGGTTCCCTCGGTTAGCACCGCAGCCTTACTGATTAGCTTTCACTGGCTACGGTGGCCTCTGGCTACCCACTGTTCCCTCCGATAGCATTTTTCCTCGCCGCCGGCGATAGCTTTTCCCTCGCGGTCAGGGATAGCATTTCCCACGGCTGGTTATATCTAACAACATTCTAATTGGTGGAATGAATACTCAAGCTTATCGGGCTCTGTTGGTGTTTTAACTGTGAAGTCTGGTATGTTATTAACATCCACAACTGAAGCAGCAGACGTAATCATAATTGATGCAGTTGTGGTCTGATAACAAGGCAGTAGTTAGATATTATTAGTTACAGGTAGCTTGTTTATTAAAAGAGTTATCTATATTCCAAACCAAATGTTAATGTTACATCTAAGGTATGATTATAACAGTGGTTCGCTCCCATCACATTCTGAGTAATACCCATGGATTCTAAAATTGACTTGAATTCAATTTTAAGTGCAGTACATACAACTACAGCCTTATCAGCTAGAAATGCTAAGCAGGAAGGACAATTACCAAATTCCTGAAGGAACTCAGAAAAAGGAATCAAAGGGCAGTAAAACTAGTGCTAAGCTGAAAGAAGAAGGATTTTTCTTTTTTTATCAAATGGGGATGGCTCAGTCACATTAGTAATCAGTATTTCAAATTAATTAGGCTTGAAATAATATAATATTAATATAATATTATTATAGGCAACCACACTATTGAAATCCGAAAGTATTATTATTCCATTTATTAGTGGTTGCCTATATAGGCAACCACAATATTGAAATCCGAAAGTATTATTATTCCGTTTATTATTAGTGTGGTTGCCTATATAGGCAATCACACTATTGAAATCCGAAAGTATTATTATTATTATTAGTGTGGTTGCCTCTTGTTATTCGAAAGTCATGTGATGACATGTGACATGTGATGCCCATGGGGCCCCTGTAGACCCCGGGTGGGCACTGGTGCCCCTGGGTGGGCCAATGACTAACTCAGTCAGTTTTCAACCTACGGCCACGAAATATGGCAAGCTTGATCCCGGGTGCAATCTGAGGTGATATGTGATGCCCATAGGGCCCCTGTAGACCCCGGGTGGGCACTGGGGCCCTTGGGTGGGCCAATAACTGTAACTCAGTCAGTTTTTGACCTACGGCCACGAAATTCGGTAAGCTTGATCCCGGGAGCAATCTGAGGTGATATGTGATGCCCATGGGACCCATAGGGCCCATGAGGACCCCGAGTGGGCACTGGGGCCCCTGGGTGGGCCAATGACTAACTCAGTCAGTTTTCGACCTACGGCCACGAAATTCGGCAGACTGGATCCCGGGTGCAATCTGAGGTGATCTGTGATGCCCATGGGGCCCCTGTATACCCAGGGTGGGCACTGGGGCCCCTGGATGGGCCAATGATTGTAACTCAGTCAGTTTTCGACCTACGGCCACGAAATTTGGCCAGCTTGGTCCCGGGTGCAATCCCAGGTGATATGTGATGCCCATGGGTCCCTTTGGACCCCGGGTGGGCACTGGGGCCCCTGGGTGGGCCAATGACTGTAACCCAGTCAGTTTTTGACCTACAGCCACGAAATTTGGCAAGCTTGGTCCCGAGTCCAATCTGAGGTGACATGTGATGCCGATGGGGCATCTCTCTGGGCGGACTTTGGGGGGCCCCACAGGGGCCCCGCAAAGTCTGAATTTTCCCATAGGAAATGAATGGACCAAAAATTAATGACTCATAACTCAGTCAGTTTTCGACCTACGGCCACGAAAATCGGCAAGCTTGGTCCCGGGTGCAATCTGAGGTGACATGTCATGCCCATGGGGCCCCTATGGACGCCGGGTGGGCACTGGGGCCCCTAGGCGGGCCAATGACTGTAACTTAGTCAGTTTTCGATCTATGGCCACGATATTCAGCAGGCTTGGTCCCGGGTGCAATCTGAGGTGACGTGATGGCCTTTGGGCCCATGATGTACACTAAGGGTCGGCCAATGCAGAGCAGCAACCACACTTGCATTTTCTTCAGGAAATGCACCTCTCTAGTTATAATAAGTCTTTGTCAAAAATTGTTGCTACATCTCCCCCATGACCATTATGGCAAGGGTTTTGAACAAAACTATATTAAGGAGGGGACAGTTCATTTGAAGCTAAATAATCATCAGGTCTAATCCAAGTTTCAATAAAACAAAGTGCATGTCAACAATTATCAGTAATACTTTAATTTAACTGATTTTAAGTTAAGTGATATATTATTAGTATTATTTATAAGGGTGTTATGTGTTTGCTTGTATGAGATTTATTAAAACATTTTGTTATGTAAACTTTTTTTTTTTTTTTTTGAGTGCGTTATGTTTTCAAAAGATAGGTACCAGACAGTCTCAATATTGTGCACTACTACTAGCAGACATTTTAACCTGTTTCTCTGCTACCCTGCCCTGGTTCTGTATAGTCAGTCCTTAACAAAACCTGCCATAAGACTATGGGTAGTGTTGCAGAAAATGGGTCTGTACAGGGATGGACCATCACATCCTAAAAGGCCAGGCTTATTGTTATTTTTCTTTGTGATTGTTTGTGTTTTTATCTACAACAAATCCTAACAGGGTTTTAGTTGGATGGTGTTTTTGGTTTATTGGCTAGTTGTATTAGCATGAGATAATATCTACCAAAGAAGAATACAAGCACTTCTGTAAGTCTCTCTGGATAAGGGTTTCTGCTAAATGCTGTAAATTTACTAAATGTAAATATAATGGCATATCAGCTGTAATAATGCCTTCAGGGCAGAGCTTTTTGTTGATTTATAAACAACTTTGTATTGGTATGGCACAATTCATGCATACAACTGAATTTGTAGGGACATCATGTTGACTTAGATAACTGTGTACTGTATATAGACACAATGAAATATGCAATTGCAAAAACTGTTCAAAAAAAATTTTCAAAATAGCTGTTCAGACGTGCATGTACAGGAAACAAGACAAGCCAGTGATATAGGCTGTAAAATTTTCTTAATCCACTCTGGTTTCCTGTCAGGACGTTGGTGAAATACTCCCATCCTGGCTACATGTACCTGCTATTAATTATTTTATACTGGTGTTGGTCTTAAATAAACTTTGATCAATTATTACAAATAATTTATAAGAAATGGCATTAGATTCAGATCTTATTTTATCCAAATATGTCTGTGGATGGCGTTTAAATATTGAAAGTTCATGAGCCCGAATTCCAAGCTTTACAAAAAGGAGTGAAAGTTCTTCTTGTTGATCAGGTAAAGCATGTGTCAGACAAACTGGGCTACACACATACACAAATTATTTCGGAAGAGATAAGAACATATTCAATTACTTTGTAATGCATTGAGGGGAAAAAAGTGAATATAAAATTTGATTATTTTAAAACAAGTCTTTTAAAAAGATTTTTGAAAAACATAAACATCCAATTTTTCTGTTTAGCAAATAGTCACATCAAGCAACATTTGAAATGTTATGATGAATAGGCTACAATACTCTGTAGGCTATAGTGAAAGGCTCTGAGCATTTCTTTTTTAATTTGTAACAAGCCGTTCTGTGATCAACAGAGGGTGAGAAAGACAAGCAGCTTAGCCTGGCACTTCAGCCAAACACAGGTATTCTGTTTCCATATGTCCTTCAGGCTGATTTACCCTAACTGCACCTCTGGTTGGGGCTACTTATGCCTGAGCCATGCCAGTATTTCCTCAAAGCATCGTCTCAAAGCAACTTTACAAGTTTAGATTATCTCCTAATAACTACGTCCAATCCCAAATTGAGCAAGCCTAGGGTGACAGTGGAAAGGAAAAACTCACTGAGTGTTATAGGAAGAAACCTTGGGTGAACCAAGACTCAAAAAGGGACCCCATCTCCTTGGGCGGCATAGATGATAAATCTAAGAGCGAAACTAAAGTCATGGAGTCAAAGTTCGAATAAACTGTGAAGTATGCACATCGGCATTAAGTGGCCCGAGTATGATGGGGCTGGAGCTGATGACGGAAGCAGCTTGAGTGGAGCTGCAGCAGATGAACATCATGTGTGGGGCTGGAACTGGCACCGGAACACAGCTCGGAGAGAAAACAGAAAATGTAATTAGTTATTGATTAAGAGCACAGTGTCTATTAACAATCACTGATGCCATGTGTAGCATGAGACCCCGGCAACATTAGCTATAGCAGCATAGCTAGAAAGAGGAGAA